>CP025647.1:24638701-24654581 GCA_003576665.1 Ipomoea trifida | reverse complement strand
ATTAATTTTTGAGATAAAATACAAATAAGTCATCGTACTTTTTGGAAACAAGCAATTAGGCCATCCAACTCAAATAACCCCAAACAAACCATTGAACTCAAAAAAATAAAGCAATTGAGCGACTAAAACCGAAAAAAAAAAGAGCAATTAACACATTTTAAAAATTTTCGACGACAAATTTCGGCACCGACAATCATTTTCAGTGGTCGCCGGGAATGCGAGGTTGCCTTCCCCAGGAGAATTTTATAATTTGTCATCGAAAATTTTAAAAATGGGTTAATTGATTTTTTTTTTTTGGGTTACAGTGACTCAATTGCTTTATTTTTCTGAGTTCAATGCCTTATTTGGGGTTATTTGAGTTGGATGACCTAATTACTTGTTCCCAAATAGTACGATGACTTTATTGTAGTTTATCACTTAATTTTTCACTTAAATGGTCCCTAACTATAGCAAAATTACCAATTTGGTCCTGATTTAACGGATATTAACGGAAAAATAAACGGAGGACTAAATTGGTTAAAATTTTCAAAGTCGAGGGACTTAATTGGTCAAGAAAAATTGTTGAGGACTAAATTGGTAATTTCGCAATAGTCGAGGGACCATTTTAGTAATAAACTCTAAATTATCATAACTCACAAGATTACCTGACCAAACCCATCAGGAACCTTGCCACCAAGCGATGGTCGTGTAGTGATATAGAATTTAAAGCTAAGACACCTTGCTCTCTCAACAATGGTCCTATTAAGTCAGCCCGTTCTTGCATACGAAAAATTATGCAACGCTGAGGATTCTCTGTCTTCACCAAATTTCACTAGTGATTCTTTGCGGAGGATTCAAAAACAACAAGGGGTTCAAAAACGATTACTTGAAATAAGATCATTTTTTCAGCCAAAACTTGTATCCTTTTACACTTGTCTTGAAGTTCAAAAAGGTGCTCTTCTTTAATTTTGGATCTAATTTTGATCTCTCATCACCTAGAATAAGAACATAGCTAGGATAATCAAAATTTCATAAATTATCAAAACTCACAAGATTACCTGACCAAACCCATCAGGAACCTTGCCACCAAGCGATGGTCGTAGTGATATAGAATTTAAAGCTAAGACACCTTGCTCTCTCAACAATGGTCCTATTAAGTCAGCCCGTTCTTGCATACGAAAAATTATGCAACGATGAGGATTCTCTGTCTTCACAAAATTTCACTAGTGATTCTTTGCGGAGGATTCGAAAACAACAAGGGGTTTAAAAACGATTACTTTAAATAAGATCATTTTTTCAGCCAAAACTTGTATCCTTTTACACTTGCAATGATGCTCAAAAAGGTGCACTTCTTTAATTTTGGATCTAACTTTTGATCTCTCATCACCTAGAATAAGAACATAGCTAGGATAATCAAAAACTCATAAAATCATATTAACATAACAACATTAACAAATATTGAAGCTCAATTGTTGACAACAAAAAAAACTTATTCAGAGCATTCAACTTCCATCACAAGAATGGAGAGTACTTGACGAAATAGAAAAGAGTAAAACTCTAAGGGTGTGTTTGGTTCGCACATGGGAATCAAAATCGGTATGAGTATCAAATACTTGGTAAGGGTAATGGGTTTCGGTGAAAGGATTTTGCATGTTTGGTAGTAGGGTGAAATAGGAATGATTATTAATAGTTGGGGAAAAATGAGGAAGGGAAATGAAACCCTTATTTAATAAGGGTATGGGTTTTTCAATTAATGGGGTATTCCAAACCCATAGTAGTATTCTAAAAACCTATCAACCAAACAATAACAATCACTTTGATACTCATACCTTATACCAAAACCTGTCAACCAAACACACCCTAAAATTCTTCAATTTTATTTACTGGCATATGCATCACAACTGGCTGAATGGATTGGCATTAAAGCATGCATGGAGAGTAGATCTATGCATCATAGCTAAGGTGCAGTCACTCCCATTAGTAAGGGGATTGGCAGTATTTTCTCTAAATCCAATTAGGGAAGACAATTAATTGACAGGTAAGTGAAAATAATTCAATCAATTTCTCAACTAATCCATATGTATGCACACACTTATGTCACATATAAACATTTAACTATGAAAGTGATAAACACACAAATATAGGTATGCTCACCCTATGACAATTGATGTGTGAATGCAGGCACAGAGCATCCAACATTCAAACTGCAATTAAGAACAGTAATTCAAGATAACAAACACTTAGCAAGTGGAATTTGTAGAGAGGGAATCCCAATGCAACAATTTATCAGTTCCTCAAGAAGCAAGGATCAAAAGAAAAATACCTTTTTATTCCCAAAGCTGTATTTTGTAGCAGAACCTCAAACATTTGTCCATAAACACCCCAAAAGTCTCTAATTTGTATTCTGATAAGGCCAAATATAAATTTCATCATTCAAGTATTTTGCTCAACATGTAATTCTTCTCCCTCCCTTGTAAACTCTTATAATTGAATGATGAAGTTATATATTACTCCACTTTATTAATGGTTGAATTTAAATAGAGGATTAATCGTGACAAGCAAATGAAAGTTATTGATGTAATAAGACAAAATTAAAAGAGTATGACTACATATGACAATGCGGAGACTAAAAAAAAAAAAAAATCTTACCCAAAAACATATAAGCTAATAACATTAGTAGTACTTTCTGTCTTCCCAATAGCAGAAGACTTACCAAATTATAGCATTTCTGGTTCTGCTAAGCATATTGAATTCTATATATAGGTGACATAAATGCTAATGGAGCACAAGCTGAGAAAATCTAATCATATTCAACATAACAAAGAGTTTTGCCGCTTGGCGGCTCATGAAGACCAAATTTTAATATTTCTCAATATCTAGAATTCCTTTTAACTTCTCGTTGTAATGCATTAAATATTTTCATTTTTCAAATCCTTTCAAACTCCTTGTTAAGTTAGATCATTGTCCGTAGGATGGTAAACAATCTTTCAAGATGAAAGTTGAAATAATCATAACAAATCTTCCAATATCAATTATTCTAATTAAAATTCCAGTTGAAGAATAAACTAGAATAAATTAAACTTTCTCATATGGTGGGAAGAGTATTGTGCTATCTCACTGGTAGTTGCATTGATGATTTTTTTTCCATTAATTGTTTCATGCGAAAATTAAAAGATTACCTTTGAAAATTATCACCGTAAGGAGCCTGAGGTGATATAATACTCATGATTTCACATATACATGTCAGACCATCTTGTTTTCCTGCAGTCGAGGGAGAACAAAACTTAATTAAAAGCAAGAGAGCATTAAGAATTATCTAAATCATCAATATTTAGAATGACAGGAAGCTAAGAATCTCATACACTATGAAACCTTAAACTATAGTAGTAAAGAGCAGTGAGCTTTTTATAGTATTTCCATTAGTTCAACAACTTTTTATTGCTCAAAAGGTATATTTTTACTTAATAAAATTTGAATAAGCCTCCAAATTGTCTCCCTAATTTGAACTTTAAGCTAACGAATTTCTATTATAAACGTCATATTAAACTTAACCTAGAGGGTGTGGTTGAGTGGAAGGGACTCATCCATCCTTAAACCAAACGTCAAGAGATCGGTCATTGGCTTTGAGTATACTGTATAGAGTAGCCTTAAATCTCTAAGCCAATTGTCCCATCCTTAGAGGTGTCTACAATTCAGTGCTTTGGGTATGAAGCAGCCTTAAATCTCAAACCTTGGGTTACACCCAAAAAAAAAACCTCCCATATTAAACTTAACAACATTAACCATCCTTAGATCTCAAATCCTGGGTTACACCAAAAAAAAAAAAAAAAAAAAAAAAAACTCATATTAAATTTAACAACTTTATCCATCCTTAGAGGTGCCTATATTTAGCGGCTTTGGGTATGGGGCAGCCTTAAATCTCAAATCTTGAGTTACACCCAAAAATCATATTACACTTCAACAACATTAACAAATATTGAAGCTCAACTATTGACGGTATATACCAGAAGAACAAAAAAACTTATTCAAAGCATTCAGCTTCCATCACAAGAATGGAGTAGCTGACAAAATAGAAAAGAACAAAACTCTAAAATTCTTCAATTTTATTTACTGGCATATGCATCACAACTAGCTGAAGGGATTGGCATTAAAGCATGCATGGAGAGTAGATCTATGCATCATAGCTAAGGTGCAGTCACTCCCATCAGTAAAGGGATTGGCAGTATTTTCTCTCAATCCAATTTGGGAAGACAATTATTGGCAGGTAAGTGAAAAGAATTCAATCAATTTCTCAACTAATCCATATGTATGCACACACTTATGTCACATATAAACATTAAACTATGAAAGTTATAAACACACAAATATAGGTATGCTTACCCTATGACAATTGATTTGCAAATGCAGGCACAGAGAGCATCCAATATTCAAACTGCAATTAAGAACAGTAATTTAAGATAACACTTAGCAAGTGGAATTTGTTTGTAGAGAGGGAATTCCAATGCAAAGAGCTCAAACAATTTATTAGTTCCTCAAGATGCAAGGATTAATAGAAAAATACATTTTCATTCCCAAAGTAGTATTTGTAGCAGAACCTCAAACATTTGTCCATAGACATTTCATAAACTCCGCAAAATTCTCTAATTTGTATTCTGAAAAGGCCAAACATAACTCTTCAGTTTCAAAAATCATCATAGCTTGGCATAGATTAATTTGAAAATGCTACATAGAGACCATATATCTGATTTGAAACCATTAAGGAGTTCTGAAGTTCAGGGCACATATGTAATTGGGGGCTTCAATAACATGGGGATGTAAACAACAAACATGTTGGTTCCTAGGTTTTAGTTGCAGATGTGAACTCAAAAAGAATGAAGCACACAGAGCCTATAAATCCAAACGAAACTGAGTTAAACCTCTCCGTTAATACAAACTGCAAGTGATTGAAACACAAGCAATCCAATATAGAAAGAGACAAAGAATTCAATCAATTTCTCAACTAATCCATGCCTATGCACACACTTATGCCACATACATTTAACTATGAAAGTGATAAACACACAAATATAGGTATGCTTACCCTATGACAATTGATGTGTGAATGCAGGCACAGAGCATCCAACATTCAAATTGCAATTAAGAACAGTAATTCAAGATAACAAACACTTAGCAAGTGGAATTTGTAGTGAGGGAATCTCAATGCAAAGAGTTTGAACAATTTATCAGTTCCTCAAGATGCAAGGATCAAAAGAAAAATACCTTTTTATTCACAAAACTGTATTTTGTAGCAGAACCTCAAACATTTATCCATAAGCTCCCCAAAAGTTTCTTATCTGTATTCTGAAAGAATCAAATATAACTCTTCAGTTTCACATATCATCATGGCTTGACATAGATTAGTTTGAAAATGCAACCCAGAGACGAAATATCTGATTTTAAACCATAAGGAGTTTTGAAGATAAACTATAAAGTTACTAGGCAGGTATGTCACTAAATCTGAAGTAAAAGGCTAAAAATATTTCAGGTAAAGCTATATATAAGCCTTTTTCTTCAGCGGTAAAGAAAATCCCAAATTCATTGTAATTATTCTGTAAGATAATCATGAGGATTGGCATCTGCGGAGTAAAACATTTAATATTTTTTGTATACATTTAACAATGAAAGTAATCCATTATAAACCAGACCAAGATTTGATCGATCATTCGTTGTTAACTGATCAAAAGCATTCTTGTAAATCCTTAATCTTTTCCGATTGAAAACAAAAAAATCGAACTTAATATTTAAAAAAAAAAAAACGAACAAAAACAAGAATGGGAACCCCTGATCATTCAAGATACATTAA
This sequence comes from Ipomoea trifida, assembly GCA_003576665.1. NCBI lineage: Eukaryota > Viridiplantae > Streptophyta > Magnoliopsida > Solanales > Convolvulaceae > Ipomoea > Ipomoea trifida. The sequence goes on along the minus strand of CP025647.1, from coordinate 24,648,760 downwards.
GATGATCGCATTCAGTGATCAATTAATTATTGTAATAATTATATCACTGTTATATAATCTTGCAAATACACCGGGGAAAAATACTAAAATCTGTTTTGGGATTGTAAAAATGAATGAAAACCAAGGAAAATTTCAAGTTTCATCTACAAAAGAGATGGATTTTCGAAATTTAAACTCAACTCCGTTGAAACTACAACATATTTATTTATTTATAATCAAACTATCGTAATCTGATCTCCTAAGAAGAAAAACTTGGATTCGAGTTTGCAAAACAAAAACACATTAAAGATTTAAAGCATTAACCGATATTTTCTTCCTCGTAGCTCTGACCGCAGACGATCTCGATAATCCTGGCGAAGAAGAGGGCCTGGTCTCTAGGCAATTTCATCTTGAAAGCTCTGAAATGATCAAAACCCGAAGTGAGTCGGACGGTGAACAATAAGCGGCCACCACATTCTTCAGGTTAGCCGAAACAATTGTTTTCTAAGAGAGGGAGAGAGAGAGAGCAGAGCAGAGCAGAGAGACGGAGAGAGGTTTGGAATTGCACATTTGAATGGGGGGTTTGTTTTAAATACATTCAGAAAAAAGAGCCGTTAGTCTTAGGGCTATGATAATTTGAAAAAAAAAAAAATCAAATTTTAAAAATTAAAAGGTTTTTTCCATGACTAAAAATTAGAAAAATGATTAGCAAATACGGAGTATCTAAAAGAATTGATGCTATATCACTATATCAGATTTAAAATGAAAACAATAAAATTATGAACTATTAAGTCTATGTGATGGTTCTCTTTTCTTTCTCTTGGAACCCTTTTTGCTTTCTTTTTTAAAAAATATTTCTTTTTATTGTTTTTTAGTTTCTCTCCTTTTTTTCATTTCTCTTTTTTTTTTTCTAAAATTTTCTAAGAAAAACTATTATTATGGATGTGCAATCCTGAATCCACTATACTTTTTGTTTCTTTTAAGTATAATATAATTTTAGATTTAATTAAAAAACATTTAATTTTGTGTGTAGAATGAAAGGTGTCATTGTTACCTTGATTTCAACTTGGGTTGGAGATATTCGTTGTTTCCCTTATAATTTGTGATAGCTTCTATTTACAAATATGGTTGGGGTTGCTTTTCACACGATTCATGTACTTGTTTTCTTATCACATGTATTAAGAATAATATTCAAAACATTTTTCTTAATTTAAGGGTGGCATTTGATAATAATAATAATGTAGACAATTTGTGAGAGTAAATAACCAAATTTGTAAAAATAAAAAATTATAAACTAAATTTAAAGTTATTATTACAATTGAAGGATCAATAGTAAAATTAATTATATGGGATAAAGGTCAAATATGACATTTAATTATCGGCGAAAGTGCAATTAGCTCCTTAAATTAAGAAAAATTCCAATTAGACACTTCATTTTTCACTTTTATGCAATTTAACCAATAACTTCTTAAATTTGTGCAATTAGCTCATTTTTCAGGTAAACTCAAGGTAGTAGGAGGTATGTTGGAGCCATGGCTTGATTCTCATACTTCTTACCATTGGTTGCGAAGCCATTAGCATAGCCACAAGGTACAACGTCCACCAGAGGAACATCACAATTCAACTTCTTCTTGTACCTCTTTTGCATTACATCCAAGCACCGGATGCTATGTTGCTGCCTGGGAGGATCCTCCTCATGTATATTCTAGTTCTACATTATTGGAGTTGGAGCATTGCTTGGTTGACCCTCGAGATAGTGAGTCTAGGGTTTGAATTATTCAAGTTCTCCACTTATTACGTGGCAATGATTCCAAGCGGTTGCTGGAATTACAGACTGTTAAGGTGTTCCGCGAGCAATGGTATGACACATTGTATAATGGGGACCAGTTAGTTGGTTGCGCCTTTAGAGACTCCACATTTACATCTACTCCGCCTTAGACGCTTCCAAGGTCATGGGAAGGCCCTGTAGCCACTGCCACCTTCCTTAATTCTCATCCTCCTGTTCATAAGGTCAATATCATTCCTAAGTTCAATCTCAATCAACCACAGCAAATGATATGATTTTCTCTATTACACTGTAACATTACAATTTACATTACAGTATATACATACCCTTGTATAATAAATCTCTTATACATATTATTGTTGGAAATCCATTCATAAAAAGGCTCTTCAACATAATTTTGTTTTAATTATTATTGGTTGCTTCCTAAATATTTAGACATGTCCACAGAACTGTTTCTCCGCAAGTTGTGAGATGTAGACCATTCAACAATAATCTTCCACTATTATAACACATGTTTTGTGGTGTGTATGAAAGAGTTGGTTAAGTCTTGTGCTATAAATAGCCATGCTACCAAGGTCCATAATACACAAGAAAACACAAACAAATTCTCTTTCTTCCTTCACAAATTCAAACAGATTCTTTGTCTGAGCATATAATATATAATCTGTGTAGTCAGTTGAGAGCGTCGCGGACCATCACCGGAAATTAAACATTTTAAGGCAGTGTTATTGTAACACGGCACAAACTTTCTTGCACCCTGATTTTTTTTCTTGTTTCCTAAAAGTTGCCAGCCTCCGTTGACGTTGCGTACATATTTTACAACAATTATTTCTTCATCATTCATTCATCCCTCGCAGAATGTTATCCAAGAAGTCGTCCATGATAACCTCCAACTGCATCTTCTCTAAAGCAGGAGACTTGAAAGACAAGTACTAAGCAATGATGTTTCCTAAGGCAAGTATTTTAATTAATGGGCCTATTTGACCATGTCAAAACACCAAAATTTTCGTTGCAAATTAAAATACAACATTTGGGGTTAGCCTTTTGAGAAAAGATCACCATTCACTATTAGTAAATAATACTTCGTAACAAGATAAAAATAATAACAATTATAACAAGACAATAATAATAATAATAATAATAATAATAATAATAATAATAATAATAATAATAATAATATTATTATTATTATTATTATTATTATTATTATTATTATTATTATTATTATTATTATTATTATTATTATTATGAATGTCCTTTTAGGTCTTTTACTTGTTAACCGTTAATCTAAATAGTTAATTTTATCAAATATCTTTTTACAAACAGTTAATGCATTCCGCTGGTCAAACCTGTTATCTATGAATCGCTAATCGCTAATTGCCAAACAAGACAATACTATATTTCTAAAATCCATTTTCCAAGGAATTAGTTGAGGAATCTTGATATCTATGACAAGGTTATTATTGGGACCGACTTTCTCCAAGTTACGCAAGGTCTTAATTCCAATTCGGGAGGCTCTTATTTCTATGTAGTGTTATTGGAAATTAAAAACTTGATGAGTATGTTTACTCAGAGCAGTTTAGTATTTGCTAAGCGATCTGCAAATCAGGCAGCCCACTTGATAGCTAGGCAGTTTGTTTCTATGTTTAGTTGTTCGGGGTGGCTATCTTACCCTTCCCACCATTTGTAATGTGTTATTTTCGGATTTGAATTAATATAGCTCTTTGTTTATATAAAAAAAAAACAAAAAAAAACAAACAAAAAAAACAAAAACAAAAAAAGGAATTAGTTGAGGATATAGTTGAAGACATGAAGTGGTAGGGTATGTAGATGCTTTCCAGCTAATGCTTTAATAAGTTTATTTAGTGGTGAGTTTGCATCTCTAGAAGAGGAAATCAATCTTGGGATCGGGATGGCTTTCAACAAAGTACAAACCCCGTGAAAGTGCGGCTCCTTGTCATCTAATCTAATTAAAAAAATCTAATTAATATAATATATTAGAATGTGAATTATTACTGATAATATAATAAATAAATAAACAAAGAGAGGGCTATTTCACCTATTTGATTGAAAGTTTTAAAATAATTTATTATCACAAAAAGTAAAGATACGGAGATTCAATAAGGTTTAAATAAATCCTCTAATTATATTGATTTGTACAATTACTCAATTAGATCGTCGATCGCCGCCTCACTGTCACTACCGCTACTTACCATCACCATTGGTCGTCATCGCACATGTTTCACTCCCTTCTTCTAAATTTGGAAGAAAACACTGGGTGACAAGCAAAATGACCGGCGAACTCGAAGTGACGGTAGAGAAAATATTTTTAATAAAATATAAAAAAGCAAAAAAAAATTAAAAACACAAATATTAAAATGTGAAATATCATTAACTTGTACAACTTATATAAATGGTAAAAACATGTAAAAATGTGTTAATCGATTAATGTTTTTGAGTTCATTGATATAATTGGAGCATTTTAAAGTTCAAGGGCTTTATATTTCAGTATAGTTGAATGACTTATTTGACACTTATCCCTTTACTATATTAAAAATAAACAAAACAAACAATTCAATTGCCTTTTTTTTTTTTTTAAATAATTCAATTGCTTCTAATTATATTCAAGTTTATTTACCTTATATCACAACATATTCAGATTAAGTAAGCAATAAGGCTGAAGATAGCCATTTTTCCGTTGCTATTATATTGTTGATAGGAAAAAATATAATGGAGAAAAACAAAACTTAGCTACAACTTTTTTAAAAAGGCCAAAATTCATAATTGCAAAAAAGTGATATTTTATTATAGACAAAACATACCTGCATAATACTCCAGTTTATAATTGACAAGATAATATGAAATGATGATGTTTTATTGTTATCATATGCCACATTTCTGTATTGCCGTGTACTATATATTGTCACGTTTTGCTTGCATCAAGATGATGAGAGTAAAGTGGTGCAACTAAGTACTCCAAGTACGTTAAACGTTCAAAGTCTATTTTCTTATTCATTGTATTATTCTACAACATATACTGATAATTTGATAAAAAAAAAATTTAATTTTGATAAAGTATTACCTAAACATATACGGCTATTATAGATGCCTTCAATTCCTTTGTCGAAGTTGATTAACTCTCTCTTGCTCGCATTGTTTTCACCTTGACGACAAAGATCCTGTGGAAGATTAAGGAAGTTGTTATCTTCATTCGTTCTTCACTTACGTTGTGGGGATGAGCTTTAAGCGGGAGGCTAACCAGGTGGCTAATGCTCTTGCCACAGAAGGTTTTAGCGGTAGCTCGCCCTCTATTTTTCGCTCTTTTAATTCACTACCGGTAAAGGTCAAACTAACTTTTTTTTTTTTATGGTCTTTAAGGTTTCACATCCCCCGACTTATTCATCATCAATAAAATCTGCATTGCATAAAAAAATATTACCTAAGCATATTCAAATTTTATTTTTAATATATTTAAAAAAATTAAGTAAACAAACATTTCAATTACTTTGATTCAAACCCGTCATATGACAACTAAATTTGTTATATCCTCCTACCTCAAGCCTACAATCATTCAAAGACCTTGTGGTCTAGTGGCAGCCGGTCCCGATTTATACTACATTGTAACAGAGTCAATAGTACTGACAAAAACAACAAATTATTATTATTATTATTATATGCAGATAAAGTGCACATCATTTATTACGCCATGCATATTAATAATGCAATGTCCAAGTAATAACATAATATAATTTTTGATTTTATTTTTTTAAAGAGGAGTATTTAAAAAAAAAAAAAAAAAAGAAGAAAAGCACAAGAATTACATTAGTAGTGGCAAATTGAAGCCATTATTCAACAAAAATATCATGCTTAACTGCATAAGCGCTCAAGCCTTGCAGGGCGGCAATGGAGAACCACAGAGACAAGCATTTCCGGCAAACACGCCGGCCGGAAATTTTGTCGCCGGAAGCCGACCACAGAGGTGGTTATGACTAAGATTCAACTTCTCAAGCACCGCAACAGTTTCTGGAACTTTCCCAAACACTCTATTCCTAGACAAATCCAACTCCTTCAATTCCTTCACATTAAACCTCAAATCCTCCAAATTAAACTCCAGCTTGTTCCCCGACGCATAAAACCCTCTCAAATTTTCCGTCCGGTTAAACAACCCCACCGGACTCCCCGTTATCTCGTTCTCCGACAAATCGATGTACAGGTAAAATAGATACTCCTTTGGCTTCCAATCATCAAGCTTAATCTTGACGCCACATTTAGCTAGCCTCAGAGAAAACATGTTGGGAGATGCCGTCACGAAATCGGGAATCTCTCCGAGATGGAATTTGTTGTACGATAAGTCCAGTGTCTGGGCGCGTTCCACGTTCATCGTCGGGAACGGGTCGACCAGGGAGTTGTGGGAGAGGTCGAGGACGAACAGAGCCGTCAAATTCAGGAACGATTTTGGTACCGCGCCCGAGAAATGGTTCCAGGAGAGATCTAGGGTTTCTATGGCGTGGAAATTCCCGATGAAATCGGGGATTTTCCCTCGTAATTTGTTGTGCCCTAGCTCGAGGAATTGGAGAGTGGGCGATAGAGCTGAAATGCTGCTAGGGATTTCGCCGGAGAATTTATTGTGTGAAAGCCGGAGAGTGGTGAGCTCCGGCAAGGCGGCGAGGTAGTCCGGTATGGAGCCGGAGAGTTTGTTGTTCATCAGGCTCAGAGTATTGAGTTTCTTCAGGTGAGTTATGGTTTCCGGTATGCCGCCGGTGAGGCGATTGCCGTCCAGTCTGAGCTCAGTGAGTTGACTCAGGTTACCTATCGAACTCGGAATTGAACCGGAGAACCGGTTCCCCTCCAAACTCAGTGAACTAAGCCGGGCGAGTTCACCGATATTCTCGGGTATTTTACCCGACAACTTGCATCCGACAAAATAAACGGTTTGGATATCCGGCAAGTGAAACAGAAAATGTGGAAACGGGCCGGACAAACCTCCGAGATACTGGAACAAGATGGTGTCGAGAAACCTGAGCTTCGAGAGAGACGGAGATATAGTACCCGACAGTGTGGTTTTGACGTCGGATTCCCCGCGGAAACTCAGCATCGTGACCCGTCCGTCGCTCCGGCACTGCACACCCGACCACCCGCAGCAGTCGGTGCCGGGTTTCCATGAAGAAAGAATCCCGGTCGGGTCTCGGGTTATGCCCGACTTGAACGCCAGCAACCCGGATTCGTCGTCAACGTGGCATGCTGTGGCAGCGAGGAACAGCCAGGTAAGGAGAGGTAAGAAGAGAAGAAGATTATGAGATGTCATTTTTTAGTGAATGAAGATGAAGAAAGCAATATCTGTATCCATTTATAGAAAGATAGATTATGCCTGCGGCTATATAATAATACTATGCATTATTATTTGGATATGACTGGAAATGATACATATTTTTATATATATAAATTTTCCATTCCACATTTCCACCCGACAGAAAATCATCGGTAGCAGTCAGCAAGTACGGCTATATGACTAGATATCATCTCTATTTATTTATTTAAAGTAATTGCAAACTTCATTAATTGATATCTTAAACTATATTATTATAAATGAAACTATGAAAGAATGAGGATTTAAAAATCATTCCATGCCATCAGTCATTAAAACAAATTCTCTCCTAAGGATATATTTTTGAAAAATATATCAGAATGCTCATTACAAATCTTCTATAATAAAAAAGCCAAAAGAAGAGCAATAAATGCATTTTTGACAAAGTTCCCGCCCATGCTAAAACGGCGCCATATTGATGGTGGTGTATTGTGTATTATCGTTTGTTAATTTAGCAGTTTAGTGTTCGGTGTCGATTGGGTGGTAATATATCGGTAACCGATATATTATTAATGAAGCAAAACGTTTTGCCGGTTTAATGAATCCAACGATTCGATTCTCAAAAACAACATTTAAGACTATAGTAATGATAATTAAGACTGATGGAGAGACCATTTAGGTCTGAAACTCTTGGGCTATCTACATCTGAAGCCTATATAAGGCAGGTTTAATCACTCAATACATACAATCGCAAAAATACTAAGGAGTGTTCTGCCAATATGGGGATGTACGATCTTGCTCGTGATTTGTCAACCTTCACGAATAAGAGCTTCAGGAATAAGAGCGCGATCAAGGTAAGGGCTGTATGTACGTACTTAGTGATGGAGAGGAAATGTTTGTATTCCATGATGAACATGTACGTCTCATCCTCCCTTATTCACCTGCGAAATAATATTTTTGTAGTTAATATGGTGCACTTTAAAAATTAAAAGAATGTTTTCTGCTTGCAGGGCTATGTTATACATGTGCTTATACCAAAAGCATTAGTAGACAATTTCATGAACAGCAAACTGACAGGTTTTTTAATTATCTTGGTGATGATAACAAACTGACAGGTTTTTTTCAATTATGGTTGAAAATTTAGGGTTTCCTAAGTGATGAGGCAGACAGTCCAGTGCAACTCTTGGAATGACCACACCACATGAGGTTAGTGAAGGCCCTGCCAAGAGGTCCTTGCTAGATGAGTTCTCATCGACCAAGGAATTGAAGAAAATTAAAGAAACTGTTGTCAAAAGTTGAAAAGATAGATTAGGTTGGGGTTGATGATGAATTGAATTCTGTAATGGATATTCTGAACAATTGTTTTGACAAACTTGAGATTTTGAACTTTTGTTTTATTGTTTGTGCATTTTTCCCCAAATTACACTACAAGCTAAATAATAATGTTCAAAAATTGATTTCTCATTTTCCCAACTGATTCTAACAACACAGCAAAATAGAACGTACTGGAAATTAGCTAGACAACAAATGACATCGTTTGATGGGGTCTTCAACCACAGCTAACTATCAATAAAAATGTCATCGTTGGATCCAAACTTAATAACGACTCTGCATTTATTTTTAGTACATTAAATGTTTTTTTTTTTTTGAATGTTCATTTTTTATATATTAAATGTTCTTTTTCATACATTAAAATGAGCATTCAGTCTAATAAAATGAACATTATTTATATCTTGTCCATGATCAATAATATACTTTACCGGAGGCTTTAGTGGAAAGGCTTGCCCCACATATACATTTGGAGATTTATGGCTTAGATAAAGTTTCAAGATTCTGCAGCAAATTATGGTCCACACAGTGCGCTATGTAAATGAAAAATTATGCTATATATGGACTCGGATCCACATTGCAAGGTAGATCTAAGTTCATGTTCACAATTTTAGAACTCTATATTCACAATTTTATATCTCAACATAAAAAATTACATGACTCAATATTTACAATTTTTGAACTCTATATTCACAATTTTGTTATATAGATTCAAAAATTGTGTTATACTATTGATAATAGAGTCATGGAATTTTGTGAATATAGAGTTATGAAATTGTGAGCATAGAATTATGAAATTGTAAACATAGAGTTATGTAATTGTGATATAGAGTTCATGGCATAACAACCGTGTGTAAATCATAACAAAAAGTATATTTTTAATATACTAAAATTACATTATTTATATACTGAATGTGAATTATACAAAATAATGTACTTTCAGTACTCAAATAATATACATTTCATGAATATAATGCACATTTTTAATATATACTAAATGCACATAATTTGATAATATAGTCCATATATATAGCTAGATTGAGATTCTGCTAGCCATTAATCTCATTCTTGGTGCCATATATGAATGAATCTTTTTTGTTTCTTCTTAGCTTTGTATCTGATCTCTTTGATGGATTTTTTTGTTATTGAGATCAAGCCTTTCCACTAAAGCCTCCGGTAAAGTATATTATTGATCATGGACAAGATATAAATAATGTTCATTTTATTAGACTGAATGCTCATTTTAATGTATGAAAAAGAACATTTAATATATAAAAAATGAACATTCAAAAAAAAAAAAACATTTAATGTACTAAAAATAAATGCAGAGTCGTTATTAAGTTTGGATCCAACGATGACATTTTTATTGATAGTTAGCTGTGGTTGAAGACCCCATCAAACGATGTCATTTGTTGTCTAGCTAATTTCCAGTACGTTCTATTTTGCTGTGTTGTTAGAATCAGTTGGGAAAATGAGAAATCAATTTTTGAACATTATTATTTAGCTTGTAGTGTAATTTGGGGAAAAATGCACAAACAATAAAACAAAAGTTCAAAATCTCAAGTTTGTCAAAACAATTGTTCAGAATATCCATTACAGAATTCAATTCATCATCAACCCCAACCTAATCTATCTTTTCAACTTTTGACAACAGTTTCTT
>CP025647.1:24581838-24637218 GCA_003576665.1 Ipomoea trifida | reverse complement strand
ATGTGAACACTTAACTTGTTCTTTTTTTTTTTTTTTTTATAAGTCAAGTTGCTCTGAATCATCTCAGCCTGATGATTTTTGCTTGAGCATAATTTAATGTCACTGAAAGTTGCTTTTGACTTTCCTTAATTTGATCTCAGCTCCAAGTAGCAAGAATCTTTGCATTCTTCGAATTATTCTTCAGGAGTCATCCTCTTGCCATATTTGGAAATTAATATTTCCCTCTTATAGAATTTTCCTCATGCAGTATAAAGTTGGCAGTTGAGCTCCTTGAGAATATTCATGAAAAATAGATAAGCCTATTTTCATTTGTTGATCACGCCGAGTTAGCCTCTTTTAGAAATAAATTAGTTGGCCTTCTCCTTGAACTAAATGATATGTTGACCTCTTCTTCAATTAGAAGTGTAGGTCATCCTCTTCTTTTTATTTGCACATAGTTAGCCTCTATCTCCATTAACATAATGTGAGCCTCTTGGATCTATGCGGTCAACCTCTTCACCATACTCTACACGGTCATCCTTTCACTTTAGAGTTAGCGTCATTCTTCAATTAATTGTGCATGGTCATCCTCTCATTTGGAGTTAGCCTCTTAGACTTTACCTTGTTAAATCATCCTCACCTTAATTCAATTAAGGTTAGCCACACCACTTGCTTCCAAGAGGTCATCCTCAACTCCAAAATAATACTCAATTTATGTTTGAGTTAGCCTCTCCTAGGCTTAGCCTCATCTTGAAAATAATCTGTGAGAGAACCCATTCTTGTTGACTCATTGATTTTGACTATGATTTAATTGTAACATCTTCACCTCAAATTAATTCTACCAAGAGAATTAACTTGTGAACTTCGAACCAATATTGTCACATTCAAGGTTGTTCATGAAGCTTTGACCAATCTTCTATTTCTTCTTCTATTGTAAACTGGATGCGAACGATTTACAAGTATAAATTTATTCTCTTGTAAATTTTCACATAATTAACTAGGTTTGGACTTATCAAAGAAATATACTAGACTCAAACTAAAATTGGGGCTCTAAAATTACATTTTTGGTTCATCAAAACAATTACAATATATTCCTAACAGTATTTTAAACAAGAAGTCCTAATGGCTCAATCTCTCGTTGAAAAATAAACCCTAACGCTCCATACCTTTCACTCCTCACAACTAAAAAACCAACAGACATAACTGGAAATCCTCAAAAACTAACTTTGATTCACTGTGGGAGAGGATAACAGAGATTGGTGTCGAGATAGGTGTTAATCACGGTGACCATAGAGGCATCGAATTGGAGTTCGTATGTGGCGGGGATGTTGGGGGCATGTAACACACTCAAAGAACATACAGAAATATGGGAAGAAAAGAAGAAGATTAGGATTTTAGGAGAAGAAAAAAAAAGTGTAAAAAAAAAGAGAAATTGTATTCCAAACTTAGCAGGTAAAACTCCAAATTACACTACAAGCTAAATAATAATGTTCAAAAATCAATTTCTCATTTTCCCAACTGATTTTAACAACACAGCAAAATAAAACGTACTGGACTTGCCAGGTTTGGCAAACATTATATCATGGCCCATGATTCAAGATGGACCATTGATATAAGGTTCATTATTAGTATGCTGAATATTTATTTGTAGTACATTAAATGTTTATTTATTGAATGTTCATTTTTTATGTACAAAATGTTTTTTTCCATACATTAAAATGAGCATTCAGTCTAATAAAATGAACATTTATATCTTGTCCATGATCAATAATATACTTTACCGGAGGGTTTAGTGGAAAGGCTTGATCTCAATAACAAGAAAATCCATCAAAGAGATCAGATACAAAGCTAAGAAGAAACAAAAAAGATTCATTCATATATGGCACCAAGAGTGAGATTAATGGCTAGCAGAATCTCAATCTAGCTATATGGACCATACTATCAAATTATGTGCATTTAGTATATATATTAAAAATGTGCATTATATTCAGGAAAAGTATATTATTAATTTGAGCACTGAAAATACATTATTTTGTATAATTCACATTCAGTATATAAATAATGTAATTTTAGTATATTAAAAATATACTTTTTGTTATGATTTACACACGGTTGTTATGCCATGAACTCTATATCACAATTACATAACTATATGTTCACAATTTCATAATTCTATGCTCACAATTTCATAACTCTTTATTCACAAAATTCCATGACTCTATTATCAATAGTATAACACAATTTTTGAATCTATATAACAAAATTGTGAATATAGAGTGCAAAATTGTAAATATTGAGTCATGTAATTTTTTATGTTAGAGATATAAAATTGTGAATATAGAGTTCTAAAATTGTAAATATTGAATTCTAAAATTGTGAACATGAACTTAGATCTACCTTGCAAATGTCGATCCGAGTCCATGGCATAATTTGTTGTGGACCATAATTTGCTGTAGAATCTTGAAACTTTATCTAATTAAGCCATAAATCTCCAAATGTATATGTGGGGCTTTGCTTTAACTTCGACTTGGATTTGGCATTGTTATTTCCTTCAAATTGAGATTTGGGCCTGTTATCTATTTTCATCCACATCATATCATATATTGTAAAACAGACTAACAGTCAGATTATATTATGGACCAAGTTTATAAAAATAATGGTGTATGTTCATTAAAAAAAAAAAACATTAGGTTCATAAAAATAATTCTGCAGCTTATAAAATGGCATCAATTGATCAAAATCACTTAAATATGTACTCTCTATTTCTTTTTGTATAAATAATTTCTATATAAAAATATATCTAACTAAAAATAACTAAAAATATCTTATTGAGATCTTTTAAATTTCATACATATTAATATATTTTTAAATAGAGTTAATACCACAAATGGTCCTCTGACTATTGGGCTAGTACTCCTTTTAGTCCTCGACTTTCAATTCGACCACAAATGGTCCTCTGACTTTCATTTTTGACAATAAATAGTCTTCCGTTAAGATTTCTGTTAAATAGGTGTTAAGTCTAGGGGTAATATCGCCAAATTGATTAATATTATTATGATTACTTCTTTTTGAGAATTATATGACACCATAATTAATTTCAAACATTAATAAACATTAAGTTAATAAATATAATAACAAAATGGACGTGACAAATCACATAAATGAACAAATTTTTAAAAAAAATCCATGATTAATGTTCGCAATTTGTACTTGATTAATTATATTAATTCAACCGTGGCGACCTTCAGTTATGTCCGAAACAAAATGTTTGATCGATTAATGAAGAGTGAAAACTATTAATCATCCATGTATGAACAACCATGAAAATTATGGAAACAAGGTTTAAAAAAAATTCTTCCATTTTAATCTGTTGGTTAAATTAAAAACAGATAGCTCTAATATTAAATTTTTATTTTTTACGCACAATTACAAGAATAATGTGTATTGTCTTTTTATTTAGGAGTATTTATATTTGTTAATTTTTCAATTATGTTTATTGGTGAAAAATTGTAAACATTTTTATTTTATGACAATTATATATCAATTTGACAATAATACCCCTAGATTTAACACCTATTTAACAGAATTTTTAATGGAGGACTATTTGTAGTCAAAAATGAAAGTCAGAGGACCATTTGTGGTCGAATTGAAAGTCGAGGACTAAAAGGAGTACTAGCCTAATAGTCAGAGGACCATTTGTGGTATTAACTCTTTTAAATATATCTTTTTAATCATTGCATGATGAACCTGCAATAGTGACTTTATGAACCTTTAGTAGTTATTTTATAAAACAACATAGTGACTTTATAGTTCTGCAATGATAACTTTATGAAACTACAATAATAACTTTATAAACTTGCAGTAGTAATTTTATAAACTTACAATGGTAACTTTATGAACCCATTGTAGTGTAGTAACGCTATAATAAAGTTATGGTAGTGCCTTTATGTACTTGTAGATTCATTTTTAAAATGAAAAAGAATATTAATATGTATGTTATTTAAAAGATGTCAATAGAAGATTTTAATGATTTTTTTAATACATTAATGTTAATGGGATGAGATCTGAGTCGTTGATCTAGATTACATCAACGGCTCAAAATGAAAGAAAAAAAAAAAGCGTGCTTCATGGCAAAATGGATGCGAATGATCATAGCTTAAGTCTCTCAAATTGATGCACCTTTCAAACTTATGCACCTTAAGCTCTGAAATGATGCACGTTAAGTCTTGAACTGATGCACCTTAAGTCTCGAATTGATGCACTTTAAGGGTGTGTTTGGTTCGCACATGTGAATCGGAATCGGTATGGGTATCAAATACTTGGTAAGGGTAATGCGTTTTGGTGAAAGTATTTTGCATGTTTGGTAGTAGGGTCGAATGAGAATGATTATTAATAGTTGGGGAAGAAATGAGGAAGGGGAATGAAACCCTTATTTCATTAGGGTATGGATTTTCCAATTAATGTGGTATTCCAAACCCATAGTAGTATTCTAAAAACCAATCAACTAAACAATAACAATCACTTTGATACCCATACCTTATGCACCTTATGTATTGAACGGATGCACCTTAAGTTTCGAAGTGATGCACCTTAAGAGCATCCCCAATAGGGGAATTTTGGATGGTTACGTTTTTGCAGGGTGTAATGCTTATGTGAATGAGAGGGGGAGAGGAGATAGAAGGTCTTGGGTTGTTGCAGTAGAATATGATTTTTGGAAGAAAAGTGGGCTCCACTCTAAAAAGCAACAGATTCCTCTAGTGCGCGTGAAGCACACTAGAAGTGCTCAGTCTGGCACGTGCACTCCACGTGCCCACTGGGCGCATTAACATAGCTTTTTCCTTCTTTAAAAAAAATTGATTTTTATTGTTTTTTTCCTTCCCCATTCTCTCTACTGGGCATCTAAGTACTAAACTGATGCACATTAAGTTTCAAACTAATGCACCTTAAGCTTTAAACTTATGCACCTAGAGTATGGAAGTCGATATTTGTAATGAATCAAAATTGTGCACCTTAAGAGTTAAATTGATGCACTTTAAGCTGGAAACTGATGCACCTTAAGCTTGAAATTTATGCACCTAGGGTCTGTAAGTCGTGCACCTTAAGAGTTAAACTAGAAAGTGATGCACCTTAAACTTTAAACATACGCACCTTAAGAGGACGTATCTCTATAGTTCATTTTTTTTGTTTTCTTTGAGTTTGTAATTACACCAAGTGGGAGAATGTAACATTTTCCATTCAAATGTAGTGCAATTATGGCCTTCAATGGCCATAATGTGGTACCTTAATTAGAGGTTGTAACGGTTACCGTTACAACCGTTACAAAGCTTATACTAATTGCTCTATAGGCTATATAAGCAGGGGTCCTCCACTGCTCAGGTTACTGTCTTTGGACATTACATACACCATCTATACTGAACCTGGGAGCAAGTGGGAGACATTCTACTAAGACAATCTATAGCATCTACAGCACATTCCAAGGCAATTTCTAAGAACATCTATGGCTGGAGGTTAGGACTATTTACAATTTTTTTAACATGGCATTATTGAGTGAAAAATGATAAAAGTCTCTCTCTTTATTTAATTTATTTATTTATTTGTGTCAAGCATTTCCCAGACAAAAGCATGCTGGCCTTATTCTCACGAGTGTCCAATTGACAAGTATAACATCATAATAGCTACTGCTAAATAATGTTCAATTGTTGGCACTAAGCTAAAAACAGAATTATTATTAGAAAGCATAATCGTTAAATCTATTTACTATTTTATGTGAATTTAACATGCATGTGAAGAGTATAATGTGACAACAATGACTTGACAAAATGCATGATATAATAATGAATGGTTGCTGACAAAGTGAAGTCCGGAAAATAAATTTAAAAGTAGCCTTATTTGAAAATTGGAAGACGCGATTTAAAAGTATCTCTCTAAGAAAAAACTCAATTAATAGTGGATAGTTATAGCGAATTCTATTAGTTATTTTGACCGACACGTAATATTAGTAGTTTATGGAAGGATTTTTAGTAAATTAGATGTGTACTATAATCTAGAAATATGTAAATGACTTATAAAAACATAAATTTATTATTTTATTTATTTATTTATTGTTAACTTATTTTTAATTTAAAATAATGTAATACAAAATTGTTATTATCATTGTTTTAATTATTATTAGTTTAACTATTGATTTTGTTGTTATTAAGAATTTGATAATTATAAAGAAGGCATCATATGATTTTTTTAGAGAAATTAATTTATTTTATAATAAAATATAAGTAGCAAATATTTTTTTAGAAAGAGTTATTCCTAACTAGCATTTTCATTTTTAATCGATCAACATCAATATAATCAATTAAGCAAAAAAATTGATAGCATTATCAAAAAATTGATGGATGATCAGCTATTTACTAAAAATCTCCTAAATGCTTGATTTTTTCAATTAAAATATTTAACTAAATTACTAGAATTAAAATTTAATATTTGACCATTTTTATTTGGTAGGTATGGATCCTAACTCACTATCGATGTAATTATATAAGTCATCATAAAGATTCATTTTAAATATATTAAATATTTAATTTGCATGTGATACCGTGATAGCATTACAATGTTAACTATTTAGCTTACAGGACTCAATGTTGAAAATTTAAAAGTAGAAGGTTGAAAGTATTTAGTTATGTTGCAACTCATGGTATAAATTTATACACTTTTTAGATATATGTTTGCGAATTTGAAAATGATGTTTTTTGAATCTTAGGCGCGTGTATATAGCAAGACCAAAATAATAAAAATAATTTATATAAATATGAATTTTTCTGTTAATAATTGGTCACGATTTTTGACCAACGGTTAGAAGGAAATCAACATAATGGCACTAGGGAATTTTCCGACCAACATGTGATCGGTATTTCCGTCTAACGGGTCAAAATTAGACGGAAATTTCCATTATAAAAATGGTGGGTTACCATCCGGAAATTCCGCCTAACTTTGAACCGTTGGACGGAATTACCGATGTTCATTTTTTCGGATCCTCATTTTGGTCGGAATGATGGTCGGAAACCCATTTTCCGTCCAATTTTTGTTGGACAGAAATAGCGAGATTTCCAGCAGTGATATATATATGTATATATATATATATATATATATATATATATATATATATATATATATACACACGAATGGGTGACGAGAGAAACTTGTAATCACTATCTAATGTTGTGCATTGAGTTAATCTCGTTATAGTGTAATAGTCCGCAAATGCAACGAGCTTGATTTTTGGCATTCGATTTGATATCATGTATTCAATCTCAATTAAAAATCTAATCTAATAATCAAATTCTACATTTATATTTATAGTTTTATATTATATGCTCAACACAAGAAAAGATTATCAACGCTTACTAGAAGGAAAATTGAAACTGACCTAACGGGTTTGCTTGTTAATAACCCAGCATTATTAATTTGTAGATCAGGTTCGAGATTTGATTTATTGTATTATTTTTATTTTTGTAATCATGTCATTTTAATTATATAATGGATTGACAAAATTTAGTTATGGGGTGTTTGGTTGGAAGGAATGAATTAGGGAGGGAAATGAATTGTAATTCGGTGATAAAAGAATAAAGTATGAATTAAAATTACATTGTTTGATAGGGAGGAATAAAATTATTAGGAATGAGAAGGGAAGAAGTTGTATAAAGACTAAATTGCAATTCAACAAAATAAAAACATTACAATTCGATAGAACTGCAATTCCCTCTGGGCTCTAACCAAACACTAATTTGGGTGGCCAAATAATTGTGTTGTACTTGAATTACAACTGCATCCCATCAAACAACCCATTAGTGAAAGTGAGGAGCGTTAAACATGTATTTTGGAGGTAATCTCAAGGTGCCAAAAAGTTTCAAAGTTTAAATGACGCATATTAAGAAGTTGGATCACAAAGAATGGCTTTAATTATGGAGAGAATAAAGTGAGGATTAGAGGCTTAGTCCTAAAGACAGGGAATAAATTAAATTTGAGTTGACTATTCTAATCCCATTCCCCATTCCCCATTCCCCGCACTATCAATTTTCATTTAAGGCGCCGTTTTCTTTAGCGCGATTCATGGCCCATAGTATCGCCAATTGCGCCATTCATTCTCAACTCTAAAATTTCAAACGCTAGGCTAGGACCGCTTGGTCTTACAAAAAGGTAAAAGAAATCAATTGCTCCCAAAAGGTTAAATCCCCTCCTCCAATAATTACGTTTCGATCCGATAAAGTATCTGAAAATATGTAAATTATGATAACTCAACTGGTCTTTGCTTCAAACTTCACCCATGCGACCAGTTGAGTTGTTCATGCGGACAATTGTAACTCTATTATTATCATTATAAATGAATGATTATATGATCGAACCTTACATCTATAAAATCATGGATGTTTAGAAAAATAGTTTTTTAGCTATCTGGTTATCATATCCTACTTAAAATCCATTAGTGATAAGTAGGTGGGCATTAATCATTTAATCACATCTCTCCATGGTAAGTCACCACGCCACTTCTCGAATCGAGCTGGGGTTGAACTCGGCCGAGTGGCCGACGCCTAACAAATATTAGCTGGAGCGACCTATTGATTATCTTGGTTTAAATCGGTTAGCTATATACAACCTACGCTATATATAGTTTACCTCCTTGCGGAGTTGTGATCATTTGCCAACTAGGGTCACAAGATTGGATTTACTCAATGCATACATTCAAGTAGTGGTTGCGAGTTTCTTTGGTCATCAAGAAAAAATCTTCAAAAGTGTACATTATATATATTTTTTATTATACGAGAATAGAATTATTCCACTGTTTGTTGTTTTTGCTTACACACAAAAGCTAGTAAAGTAATGAGTAAATAACACTTCTTAACAAAGTGATATATTTCATCGATAAAAATCTCATTTTATATATTAAGTAAATTCATTGTTGCAATCATGCCAAACAAAATTTGTTTGGTTTGAAAATAACAGTGGTGTCATTTTTCAAAGTGAAATCAAGTGGCTTAATACAAGGAGGCTTTTTGCACTATTTGTTCGGTATAACAACAAAACACAAAGGGGAAAACATGGAAACCTAAAAGTGGGCGCATAGTTTGTCTGGTATTTCAGTTTCCTTTCAAAAAACTTGGTTTAGGTAAAAGCACAAAGATCTAAATTTGAGCTCCTTTCCTTAATTTGGCCATTCATGGTGGCTTTTGCTTTTTGAATAACTAATTGGTCGGGTACAACACCAACAATGGGGAATCCCAGGATTACATACTCCGGATAATTCTTCCTTAATTGATTACCAAAATTTGTGATTTTGCTGTTTCATGTTCATCAAAAGGGTATCTTTGTGTCCCTTGTATGGATTACCATTCTATATGGAGTACATTTTTAGTAGTATTCAAAAAAAAAAAAAAAATTGTTTTGCTAGTCAAAACTTTGTGAGTATTACATAAAAGTGAAATTAATTCAGCCTATATTCTCAAATAATGACAGTGAATTTTTTTTTTTCTGATTACACAAATATTGATATAATTTTTATTAAGGAAAATGTATTTTTAGCACCTTAATTATTGTCTACTTTTTGTTTTAATTAGGTCATACTCCGTAACTTTTTGCTATTGTAATTTGCATCCTTAATTTTTCAAGATATTTACAATTTGTCTTTAGAGCAACAAAAAATATTAAACTGCTTAAGATCAACTTTACTTTGTACATGTGTATGTTAGTAATCATGTGTGTGTCCATAATCAGGTAAGTACCATACCTCATGTGAGAACCTGTGGACAAATTCAAATCATTGATCTAATAGATCTAACGGTTGAAAATAAACAAAACTTTGTAATATTTATGAAAATGAACCCGCTCATTTTAAAAATTTATACTATTTATAAAAATAACCTACTCATTTTAAAAATTTATACGGAGTAATATTTATGAAAATGACCTCACTCATTTTTTACTTGATTTCCCATCCATCATATGTTGTAGATCAATAGTTTGGATTTATATATCCACAAGTTCTCACCTGGGAGTAGTTCTCATATGATTATGATACTATATATATAGAGGAAAGTGATCATATGAGAATTTGCTCCCAAGAGAAAACTATGAATCAATCTAAGCATTACATATGAAAAAATAGCATGATTCTGATGAAATTAGAAAAAAAATGTACTGATGTTTTTGTAAATTTCATCAACTTTAAGGGCTTTTTTCAACTCTATAGAGTGCATTGTTTAATACTATGGAGTATACTTTTTAACAATATAATGTACATTTCTAGATAATCCTAGAACTTTGCAAAGTGCACTTTTTGGTTTTATTTGATGTTTTTATTTTACATTTGGTTTATGAGTTCACTAATTATTGCTTAGGGTTTAGTATTTATGATTTAGGTTTAAAATTTAGTTTTTTATGTTGGTATTTTTAAAAGTTATCTAGAAATGCACTATATATTATTAAAAAGTGCACCATATTTCACCGTGTTTTATTTTTTAATTTTGATTTGATATATTCAATTTTTATAGATGAAAGGCTGAAATTGACTCTTAATTTTATCTTGGAGACATATTCTCATGGGAGTGTGACCTTATACACTAATTTTTTTATGCGCGATTGCAAAAAATAGGTGTCCATTATTAATATTTATATTAAAATTTAAAATATATTTAGATTTTAGATATTTAAATTATTGTAAATAATAATAATAATAATAATAATAATAATAATAATAATAATAATAATAATAATAATAATGTAAAACATTTTTATAAATTTTATATTTATATTTTAGGAAATAATTAACATATAACTTCAATATATAATGTTTATCTATTATTATTATTATTATTGAAGAAGATAAGAAATATATGGTTGATGCATGTGCATGGTAGCAATAGTGGAAAAGATAACGGAAGTTATAACGATAGGGGTATATTTGTCCAAAATATTGTAAAGTACAACTTTTATAGCATAATGTATACAAAAACTTAACGGAAAAAACAGACATAAATGAAGGGTATAACCTTCATTCACACTTATTATGTTTTTAGATATAGGGATCGTTTCAAGCGTAGAAAGGCTTCCAGGTGAAAGATGGGGTGAGATCTGAGTCGTTGATCTAGATGGGGCGCATAAATGAATTTGTTTGTTTGTTTAAAAAAAAAAACGCGTGTCTACAAGTTAACAAAGCATCATAACTTTAAGCATTAAAATGGTGCACCATAAGTACACAAACCACGCACCTTTAGCACACAAACAAAGCACCTTAAGAACAGAAATCACACTCCTAAAACTTTAAAATGGCGCATCTTAAGTATTATATATAACTAACACACCTTAAGTATAAAAATCAAACACCTTAAAAAAGAAAACCACGCACCTAAAGCTTTAGGTGAGAACTGATAGCCCAGGAGAGAACTAAGAACAACTCACAACTGTCCAGGTGTCCAAATCTGGCAGATTAGAAACACTAATTTTAAAAAAAATGTGGTGGCATTTTCATAAATAATTGAACTTCGAAGTGCAAGTAAATTGTGTTAAAAGTGCAAGTAGCAGTTTCATAAAGTGCACATAAGTGCAAGTAAAATGTATTACAAGTGCAAGTAAAAAGTACACTGAGCATTAATATTAAGTGCACCTAACATTATAATTAGTTGTATCAGACGTTATCATTAAGTGCACAAATGCGAAAGACTTTATCATTAGGTGCACGAATGGTACCAATGTAAATTACTTGCACTTTTTACTTCCAAACATGCACCAGTTACTTGCACTTGTAACACATTTTACTTGCACCAAACAGACTGGATGGAATTTGATGAGCCACCTCTGGGATGTAGAAGTCAGGTCTGCAATGACCTTATGGGTGTCTGTATGCATCGAGTTGTCTTGTTTGACGCTTAGTTTGTAGTTGGTGGATTGACCAGTCCCCCTCGTATTTCCAAAAATAGAGGATAAACCTAATCAATTCCTAAAATTTTCATTTGCTAAGTAAAACCCTAATACTCCGTAAAATTTAATGGTTTTATTTCTCCAAGACTAAAACTACAATTTTAGTTATGGACTAAAAATAATGGCTATTCATGAATTTTTATTTTATTTTTGGTACGAATGGCTCTTCATAGATTGAAATATATTTTATTTGTACAAATTGAACATTGGTAATACGCCACATTAACCTTTAGTAAAAAAATTTATCCATTTAATTAGCAATGCCCTGTATTTTTTCAACCTAGTTAATATGACCAAAATATTAATTACTGAAAAAGATTTTTTTTTCCTAGAGAAAAGAAAAACTAGAAAATCGGTACGTGTTGGTAAACCAATTTTCCATATTGAAAATATGTTAACAAAATATTTTCATTATATTTATCTTAAATAATTGACCAAGTTAGATCAAATTGTGGGAGTAAACTAATGCCACTTTCAACATGTCCAAGTTTACTCCGAGTCATCTTATTTTGACTCTCAAATGTGTAAAACCCCCCCCCCCCCCCCCCCCCCAAAAAAAAAAAAAAAAAAAACAAACAAAAATAAATATTTAGCTCAAACTCATCACCTCCCATATGAAGAATCACTACTTAACGTCACCAGACCACAATGTCATTGGTCAATGGGTAATCATTTCAAAAGAAGAAAGTAGATATATATGTATATAATTATATATAGTCGATCACATGTGGTCTAAAGCCATTAGTTTCCCAATAGTACTTATAGGCTGAAGAGTAAATTGAGCAATGCATTTGTATCATGATTTTTACAAGGTAGTATCTATTCTATATTTTCTCAATCTATCTTGTGACGTCATTCTGAATGGTAACAGAAGTAACATCACATTACATAGTAGTCGATTTTCTATGGGTTAATTTTATCACTCAAATTGACCATATAACTTGATTTTACAATAACATGACTATTTTAGAAAATTCGATTTGCTCAATAAATATTTGGGGGCTAATATAGTTATTACTCAACTCGAAACATTCTGGTCAACCTAGCCTACTTCTTAAAAATTAAGGAGCTGATATCTTTATTCACGAGCTACCCCATTTTGTACCTAATGAAAATCATATCTATCCACAATCAACTCTTGTCAATTCATTTAATAATTAGTGCTAAATGGACAGTTGAGATGAAAAGCCTTAATTTGCGTTGCTTGTGAATTGTGATTGCAGTTTCCAAGCAAGACGGCATCTTTCTATATAAGGGGAACCCATTCTCCTATTAGTACTTACCATTCACCAACTGAAACAAACCATTCTATACTTTGATGAACTAAGTGTACAATGGCGTTTCAAATGGGGGCTTCTTTTCTTCTCATCTTCTTCTCTTTCACATTCATCTCTATGGTGATTGCAACCCCTAACTATAGGGATGCCCTGGCCAAGTCCATTTTGTTTTTCGAGGGCCAGAGATCCGGGAGAATCCCTAGAGGACAACAAATTACTTGGCGGGGTAGTTCTGGTCTCTCGGATGGTTCACTTGCTCATGTACGTCATTCTGATTTTTATTACTTATTTTTATTTTTAGTACTACTGACTCTGGTGATTTTTATTACTATCATTCTCGTTTAAATATTTGATAACATGTTAAAGTATGATACCATTATTTCCATAGTACATGCTTGTTATGATGAGTTGTTAGTTAGGTGCTTTAATTTCTAGTTGTATGTTATGATGATATGGATAGTGAATTATTTTATTTAATTTAAAGGGTCAAGTCTGTCAATTGGTGGCTAAAAGATTACTATGTAGAGGTCGGTAAAGGGTTAAATTTATCAATTGGTAGTCAGACTTGAGAGATTATTGGACGGAGGCTGAAATGGTCAAATCCAACACCGGACCGGCCTATCACACAATTTGATGGCAGTTTATAGGAAAATAAAGTTAGGTCTTGCTATAAGATATATCCTTTGTTGTAATATTAAGCGCTTGATCCTAACATGGTGTAATTTGCCCACAGGTGGACTTAACCGGAGGGTACTATGACGCCGGAGACAATGTGAAATTCAACTTTCCGATGGCCTACACCACAACTCTGCTGTCATGGAATGCGATAGAGTATGGCAAAAGAATGGGACCCCAACTACAGAGTACACGGGAGGCGATCCGTTGGGCCACGGACTACCTTCTCAAGTGCGCCAACGCTGCGCCTGGCCGGATCTTCGTCGGCGTGGGCGACCCAAACGCCGACCACAAGTGCTGGGAAAGGCCGGAGGACATGGACACTGTCCGAACCGTCTACTCCATTTCGCCCAGCAATCCCGGGTCGGACGTCGCCGGAGAAATGGCCGCCGCCTTGGCCTCCGCCTCCTTGGTTTTCCGCAAGGCCGACCCGACTTATTCCCGGAAGCTTCTGGGGACCGCAGTCAAAGTGTTCCGTTTTGCAGTTCAGTACAGGGGTTCTTATAGTGATAAACTAGGCTCCGCCGTTTGCCCTTTTTATTGCTCTTATTCCGGCCACCAGGTATTATTTACTGTCCCTTCCTCTTATTTTGTTTGTCTGATTCAAGATATTTTTAATTCAATTTTTATGTTCATTGATTTTTGATTGGCAGGATGAGTTGTTGTGGGGAGCGGCATGGCTCTTAAGAGCAACCAATGACGTTTCATATTACAACTTCATCAACTCCTTGGGAGCCAATGATTCCCCGGACATATTCAGTTGGGACAACAAGTATGCTGGTGCCTATGTTCTCTTATCCCGGGTAAGAACAACTGAAAGATATGTATTTTGTCTCAACTAAAAGTTTAAACTAATAATTTCACGGCATGATATTAGAATATGTTCTGTTCCAATGATAAATTTAAACTAATAGTTAAATTGCACACTTATGTTTTAAATTGCAGAGAAGTGTGCTGGGAAATGACAACAGATTTGCTCAATATAGGCAGCATGCTGAGGACTTCATGTGCAAAATTCTTCCCAACTCCCCTTACTCTAGCACACAGTACACAAATGGTAACACCAAAACTATCCTCAATACTTTTCTGATTTTGTCCGCATTGGTAACTCAACTGATCACAAAATTAAAATTTGTCTTACCGATAGTAGTATGGGTGCAACCTCTCAAATGAGAGGCTCATTGTACGCAATAAGCAATAGTTTAGTCTTTATTGATCAATTGGGTTTACTCTTTATAATCCTATAAGAACTCTTGGAATGGGTGATTCCACCTTTAATTTTGTCACAAGCAATTTTCTAATTTCTACTTTATATTCCATAATAATATTATTATTATATGTCGCAGGTGGTCTAATGTACAAGCTACCACAAAGTAATCTCCAATATGTGACATCTATATCATCTTTGATCACCACATATGCCAAATACATGGCAGCCACTAAACGTACCTTCAACTGTGGGAGTCTCTTGGTTACTTCTAACACTCTTCGAAGCCTTGCCAAAAGACAGGTACGGTATACTATGGATAATATTGCATATACTTTCATATTTTATTCTCAATTGATATGGTATATTTTTATTTGATTTAAAAAAAAAAAAACGAATTACTCTTTTTATTACATTCCTTATATTATATTCTCATAAAATCTACATTATTATTTTCTTAACTATCTACATATCTAGAAATCTCATATATTTAAAATTTTGAGAAGCATGAATTTGTTGAGATTCGAGAAAATGACCAAAACAAGTACAAAATTGTTTATAAAAATCTCACATACGTGTTTAGTAATTGAACTAGGGCATATGTGATATAATTTGTACCAAAAATGCAGCGTATGGACAAAATTATTAATTAATTTTACTCAATTTGTATAGAGATTGACTACTATATTTGTTCAATTTTGAAAACTATAGGTGGATTACATTTTGGGCGAGAATCCGATGAAAATGTCCTTCATGGTAGGATACGGAACCAATTATCCAAGAAGAATTCACCACAGGGGATCATCGCTACCTTCGCTAGCTACACATCCAAACTCTTTCGGATGCGAAAGCGGGTTCCAACCCTTTTACTATACGTCAAATGCTAACCCTAACATTTTAGTCGGAGCCATCGTCGGTGGTCCAAACCAAAACGACTTCTTCCCGGACGATCGGACGGATTATAGCCATTCGGAGCCTGCTACTTACATCAATGCTGCCATGGTTGGACCTCTAGCATATTTTGCTGGAAGGTAAAAAAATATGCCCTTCCAATCTTGTCCCTGAAATGGGCATGTATCTGCCTCCGTAAAGTATGGTGGCTCAAGGGCATTTTAGTAAAATCGAAGTAGTGTAGTACCAATATCTATTTAGGAAACAGAGCCCAAGTTCGAAACTGCGTGGCTTGTGGCTACGTCGATGCTTTAAACACATTGCACATGCAACCAAGTTTAATTATAAATTTGTGTTGTTAAATTACAAAATGTATTAAGTTTGACTATATTTATTGTGGGAGTTATTTTATCTCTTCAATTTCTCTAACTTTCTAATTTTCATTGTCCATTTCTTCAATTTTTTTTATTTCCTTTTACAAATTCAATTTTTAAATAAAAAAAAATTCAATACACTAACCTATACCATTAATAAAAAACAAAATTTTCAATTTTAACTTCCCACCCAAAAACACTCATATGCTAGCTATTAAGGTTTGCGTTATATTGTAAAATATGGTAATACAATTTCTATTCCTACCAACGTTCCTATTCGTAATAGTACAGCAACGCAATTTATATTCTATATTATTAATAAAAATAAAATCTTCAATTTAACTTCCCGCCAAAATACTCCTATGCTATTAAGGTTTGGGTAATATTGTAAAATATGGTAATACAATTCTTAATAAAATATATTCTTTCTTACGTTCTTATTCGTAATACAGTTCTAGATTAAAATTACTAACCGTAATAATACAATACATATATATATTCCATGCCACACAATTTATATTCTATATTATTAATAAAAATAAATTTTAACTTCCCGCCCAAAACACTCATATGCATATTAAGGCCAGACAATTTTAACGACATTCGTGCCCGCGGGTGTTGGATGGTGCAAATGAGTCGCGCGTAGGGGTGTAAACAAATCAAATAATTTTGATTCCATTCGTGATTCGAATTCGAATAGTTATATTCGAATTCGAATATTTCGAATACGAATCCGAATTCGAATACACATTTGATTCGAATGTTATTCAAATCCAAATACAAATCAGGATAGATTCGATTCGAATAGTATTCGAATATTCGAATAGTATTCGAATATTCGAATATATATATATAAAAGAAACTAAACTAGTAAAGGCATAAACCCTAAGCTAAAATAAAAATGAGAGCAGCCGCTTCAGTGCTTCACCCTTCAGTCTTCCCAGTTCGGCAGCCGCAGTTCCCATTTCACGGCAGACCACCGTCGTGGCAAGGAAGCACGGCAACAAGGAGAGCAACTCAGCAAGGCAGGGCAGCAACTCATCACGGCCACTGTTGTTCGGCGAAGGCAACAATCTTTACGGCTGCGGTAATTTTTATTATATTTTATCTTAATTTATTGAAAAATTTAAAAAAAAAATTAAGACAGTCATTTCGAATTCGAATATTCGAGTCGAATCGAATATATTCGAATAAATTGGTCGAATCGAATACGAATTGGAATTTATGATTCGAACACTAAACGAATTCGAATTCGAATACTCATCAAAATAATCGAATTCGAATCGAATACTGAAGTATTTGACTCGATTCGATTCGTTTACACCCCTAGTCGCACGCGCGAGAGAGCCTCTATGCTATACAATTCAGTAAGCCTTAGAAAGACTCTTGTATAAATAGTGGTGCAAACTCATTCCCAAACCAATGTAGGAGAAAAACTACTTGAATGCTTTTTCTCTAAAAAGTGCAAATAAAATCACTTAAAAATGCAAGTAATTTACCTTTTTAACATTGGTGCACCTAATGATAACGTCTTTCACATTGGTGCACTTAATGATAATGTTTGGTGCAACTAATGATAACGTTGAGTACACTTAATATTGATGCTCAGCGTACATTATTTGTTCCAGTTTTAATACATTTTGCTTGCACTTTTAATACATTTTACTTGCACTTAGGTGCACTATATGAAATTGTTACTTGCACTTTTAACAAAATTTACTTGCACTTCAAAGTTCAATTATTTATGAAAATGCCACTGCGTTTAAAAAAAAAAAAAATTAGTGTTTATAACCGTTAAATCTGGACACGTGGATGATTGGGATTGGTTCTCAATTCCCTCCTAGATAGTTGGTTCTCACCTGAACGCCCTCATATATATATATATATATATATATATATATATATATATATATATATAATATGTATCAAATGCGGATGGAGTGTCTAGGTGAAACGTGAGGGTGGATGATAGCCATATATAGATCTTTTGCTAAAATCAACCGTCTAGATTGAACAATGTTTTAGAAAAATACGGTGGCATTTTGGTCATTTTGCATATTTGTTGAAAGCTTAAGGTGTGTATTTTTAGTGCTTAAGGTGCGCCATTTTAGTACTTAAGGTATTCCATTTTAGTACTTAAGGTGTGCCATCAGTTCTACACTTGAATACTTAAGGTGCTTAATTGTAAAGCTTAAGGTGTATTTTCTCAAAGCTTAAGGTGTGCCATTTTAACAATTAAGGTGCGCCAATTTTAACACTGAATGTGGGTCATTTTAACACTTAAGGTGCGCTATTTTAACACTTAAGGTGCACCAATTCAACACTTAAGGTGCGCCAGTTTATAACTTAAAGTGCCTAAGTTTAAAGTTTAAGGTGCTTGAGTTTAAAGTTTAAGGTGTATCAATTTACAGCTTAAGGTGCATTGTTTTCCAGCTTAAGGCGCATTGTTTTTTCAAAGTTTAAGGTGGATCAGCTTAGAATTTTTTAAAGAGATTGATCACCGCACTTTTGCACGGAAAGCTTTCTTCGCACCTGATCCTGCCTCTATATATATACTAGTTATCACATGCGCATTGCGCGAATAGTCCAATGCTCAATGTGTATTTTCAAATTAGTGTTTCAACATTTACCAAAGTATCATTTGATATCCTTGAATATATCAATGCAAGATTATCAAATTTTTCATAAAAGTAAATATTTCAAGAATGCATAACTATGACCTATGACAGAAATATTGGATTAAGTGGTGCAATAACAGTTTTAGAGGGAATCACCCTCATTGGATAGTACCTTAACCATGATTTTTGCAACACAAAATTCTATTATTAAGCTTGTAGATATAGATATATGGAAAAACAATGATGATATATTGCAATAGATGAAGAGCGAAAATTTATGGAAGAATGTTTGTCATTTTTTTTTGCAAATGAAATATTGAAATGGAAGGTGTTACAGAGGATCAACCTAATAAATTCTTAAAATTTTCATTTGCTAAGTAACATCCTAATATAATTTAATGGTTTTATTTCTCCAAGAGTAAAACTACAATTTTAGTTATGGACTAAAAAATGGCTATTCATGAATTTTTATTTTATTTTTGGTACGAATGGCTCTTCATAAATTGAATATTGGTAATACGCCACATTAACCTGTAGTAAAAAATTTGATACATCGAGCAATGTCCTGTATTTTTTTTTTCAACCTAGTAATTATTGTTGTAAAAATATTATTGTTAGTGGCCACTATCCTATTTTATAGGATTATGGATAGTGTACGGTTTTTACTCGATGGTATATGTCTTTTCATTCTTTTTGATCATGCAAGTCTCTCTTCTTCGTCAAACTATATCATTGATCTTATGAATTATCCAAATTCAAGATCTGTAAAGGAGGTAAATTAAGTTGCTCAAATAATTCTAGGTTCCCATCTACTTGTACACTTCTGCATGCACATGAGGTCTTCATCACCCTCATTGATTGGTCAAAGCCCATCAATAACTCATCAGATTCTAATGGGGTTCAAACGCTACCCTCCACAGGAAGCAAGACTAAATGTTGATTTGCCCACCATTTAAGTTACACTGTGGGGCAACTTTTTCATTCTTTCAAAGAATCATAATAAGAATAATTCTTGTGTGATATCTTCACATGTGAGACGTGCAATATTTTTTAGTTAAAATGTAATAATTTTTTTATACATCTAAATATATATATATATATATATATATATATATATATATATATATATATATATATATATATATATATATATATATTTGAAGGTAAACGTTGTTATTCCATTAATTCATAACATAAAACGTTTACATCAACGATCAATGAAATGGTAAACCATTCCTTACAGTCAGACATAGAAACAACTTTTCTAACTATGCTATAGAAAACTTGAATCGCAAACTGTTTCATAACTAGGAAGCTATGTTCCTTCAAGGAGCTTAAAGCTTCATCAAAGATCTGAGTCTTTGTCATCATTCTTTTTTACTCGCCCAGATTAAGATCAACACTTGCCGAAACCAAACTAAACGATTTATGCTAATGATAATGAAAAGCTCGTGAAAGTAACGGGAGGAAAAAAGCCCGTGAAAGTAACGAGAGGAAAACACAATAATAGAGAAAATAAAAAGTGGTAAAGCCAAAGTAGGGTTGGGAGTTCAAGACTACCAACACAAACCCCAATACCTACCTACTATTATTTTATTCAAAGGGAAAGAAAACGGAAGAAGAAGATCTGTGGCGGTGGTCGAGGCGGACAGAGCTGCGACGGTGGTCGAGGCGAAAGAAGAGCGAGAGCAAACGTAGAAGGTGACCAAAACCGCCGGCTCAAAGCTCCATTAGAGCTCCGGCCGGAGGCCGGCGGTGGAAGCCGAAGTTAAAAGCATTATTTGTCTCACATAAGAGAGTCTTACATATGACTTATTCGCATAAAGTACACTCTCTTTCTTTTATCAAACATATTGCAACGTTACATACAATACTATACAAATTCATTGTGTATTTAAAGTAAGTGTTGATATGAATCTTACTCTGTGATTCTTCAATTCATTAAACTATATATGCATAATATTGTGATTTTCTGTTTCTATATAGTTCACAAAAGGATATCTTTATTTCCGTTTATCAATTCATTTCATATGATGAAGAGTTTCTTAAGTATGTCAACAAAAATTTTCATTATATTTATCTTAAATAATTGACCAAGTTAGATCAAATTGTGGGAGTAAACTAATGCCACTTTCAACATGTCCAAGTTTACTCCGAGTTAATATAGGACCTTAACTATATGGGTTAACTAGCTCATCACCATCTTATTTTGACTCTCAAATGTGTAAAACTTGACACCCTCACCACCACCCCCCCCCCCCACCCCAAAAAAAAAACAAACAAACAAACAAACAAAACAAAAACAAAAACAAATATTTGGCTCAAACTCCTGATGACCTCCCATATGAAAAATCACTACTTAATGTCACCACAATGTCATTGGTTAATGGGTAATCATTTCAAAAGAAGAAAGTAGATATATATATGTATATATAGTCGATCACATGTGGTCTGAAGCCATTAGTTTCCCAATAGTACTTATAGGCTGAAGAGTAAATTGAGCAATGCATTTGTATCATGATTTTTTACAAGGTAGTATCTATTCTATATTTTTTCTCAATCTATCTTGTGACATCATTCTGAAATTCTGAATGGTAACAGAAGTAACATCACATTTGAGGATAAAAACAGAGGGTTTGAATATCGCCATCGAATCGACTCTGAAGCGTTGGTTCTGGTCTTGAACAAAGAGGAGCCCAATTCGGAGGATGCTAATACTCTGGTCATGGACTGTAGATCTCTTATGGAGTCCTTTCGCAGGTTCACCATCAACCACGTGTTTCGTGAGGGTAATCATTGCGCGGATCATCTAGCCAACTTGGGCCAGCTTTCGTCATGGGGTACCACGGTTTGGAATGATCCTCCGGAGTCGTTGCATATGCTGCTTGTTCGCGACATGCATCAGTTTGCATCTAGCAGAAGGCGTTAGTCTCTCTGCACCGTCGGGGCCTTCGGCCACATTTTCTCACCAAAAAAAAGAAGTAACATCACATTACATAGTAGTCGATTCTCAATTGACCATATAACTTGATTTTACAATAACATGACTATTTTAGAAAATTCGATTTGCACAATAAAAATTTGGGGGCTAATATAGTTATTACTTAACTCGAAACATTCTAGTCAACGTAGCCTACTTCCTAAAAATTAAGGAGATGATATCTTTATTCACGAGCTACCCCATTTTGTATCTAATTAGGACTGTTAGGAACAGAGCTTTCGACAAACTACTTGTGTTCGAGCTCGATAAGCGTTCGTTTATGTTCGTTTATTAAGGTAAACGAACATTAACAAACAAAATTTAGAGTTCGGTTAATAAACGAACAGAGTCTGAACAGTGGTAAGCTCGTTTGCTAAGTGTTCACAAACAAGCTCCTTTAGTGTTCGTTTAATAATATTCACAAGTGTTCGCAAACAAGCTCCTTTAGTGTCAATTCGTTCGTGAACATAGATTATTTATTGTTCACGAACAAAATGTATTCATGAACATGTGCAGGTGTTTGGTTATTAAGTGTTGATGAACGTAAATGAACATGTTTGTGAACGTGTTTGTTAACGTTTGCGAACACGTTTGTGAACTTATTCGGTTAATGAACACGTTCGTGAACATGTTCGCGAACGCTTAACAAACGAGCACGAACACGAACACCCCAAAATTCTTAACAAACGAACACGAAGCCTCTGTTGGTTTATGTTCGGTTCGTTAACAGCCCTATACCTAATGAAAATCATATCTATCCACAATCAACTCTTGTCAATTCATTTAATAATTAGTGCTAAATGGACATTTGAGATGAAAATCCTTAATTTGCGTTGTTTGTGAATTGTGTTTGTGAATTGGTGATTGCAGTTTCCAAGCAAGACGGCATCTTTCTATATAAGGGGAACCCATTCTCCTATTAGTACTTACCATTCACCAACTAAAATAAACCATTCTATACTTTGATGAACTAAGTGTACAATGGCGTTTCAAATGGGGGCTTCTTTTCTTCTCATCTTCTTCTCTTTCACATTCATCTCTATGGTGATTGCAACCCCTAACTATAGGGATGCCCTAGCCAAGTCCATTTTGTTTTTCGAGGGCCAGAGATCCGGGAGAATCCCTAGAGGACAACAAATTACTTGGCGGGGTAATTCTGGACTCTCGGATGGTTCGCTTGCTCATGTATGTCATTGTGATTTCATCATTCTCGTTTAAACATTTGATAACATGTTAAAGTATGATACCATTATTTTCATAGTACATGCTTGTTATGATGGGTTGTTAGTTACGTGGTTTAATTTCTAATTGTACGTTATGAAGATATAGATAGTGGGTTATTTTATTTATTCATTTAAAGGGACAAGTCTGTCAATTGGTGGGTGGAAGATTGTTAGGCTGAGGTCGTAAAGGGTTAAGTTTATCGATTGCTGGCTGAGAGATTGTTGGACGGTTGGACCCAGGACAGAAGGATAAGTACAACACCAAATCTGCCTTTTAAAAGAAGTGTGCTTTATTATAAGAAAATAAAGCTACTAGTCTTTATTATAAGTTATACCTTTTGGTGTAATCTGCCGCGCAGGTGGACTTAACCGGAGGGTATTATGATGCCGGAGACAATGTGAAATTCAACTTTCCGATGGCCTACACCACAACAATGTTGTCATGGAGTGCAATAGAGTATGGCAAAAGAATGGGACCCCAACTACAGAGTACACGGGAGGCAATCCGTTGGGCCACGGACTACCTTCTCAAGTGCGCCAACGCCGCGCCTGACCGGATCTTCGTCGGCGTGGGCGACCCAAACGCCGACCACAAGTGCTGGGAAAGGCCGGAGGACATGGACACTGTCCGAACCGTCTACTCCATTTCTCCCAGCAATCCCGGGTCGGACGTCGCCGGAGAAATGGCCGCCGCCTTGGCCTCCGCCTCCCTGGTTTTCCGCAAGGCCGACCCCGCTTATTCCCGGAAGCTTCTGGGGACCGCAGTCAAAGTGTTCCGTTTTGCAGTTCAGTACAGGGGTTCTTATAGTGATAAACTAGGCGCCGCCGTTTGCCCTTTCTATTGCTCTTATTCCGGCCACCAGGTAACTGTCCCATTTTGTTTGTTCTCGATTCGATTCAAATTATTTTTAATTCAATTTTTCTGTTTATTGAATTTTGATTGGCAGGATGAGTTGTTGTGGGGAGCGGCATGGCTCTTAAGAGCAACCAATGACGTTTCATATTACAACTTCATCAACTCCTTGGGAGCCAATGATTCACCGGACATATTCAGTTGGGACAACAAGTATGCTGGTGCCTATGTTCTCCTATCCCGAGTAAGAACAATCAAAGTACATGTAATTCCTCTCAATTAAAAGTTTAATCTAATAATTTTACGGCATGACATTAGAATATGTTATGTTCTAATGACAAGTTTACAGTGATAATTAAATTGCACACTTAATGTTTTATATTGACATGTTTTCTCTTTGCAGAGAAGTGTGCTAGGAAATGACAATAGATTTGCTCAATATAGGCAGCATGCTGAGGACTTCATGTGCAAAATTCTTCCCAACTCCCCTTACTCTAGCACACGGTACACAAATGGTAACACCAAAACTATCCTCATTACTTTTCTCAGTTTCTTATTTTGTCAGCATGGGTAACTCAACTGATTACAGAAATAAAATTTGTCACAAGAGATTAATCGAGTCTCACTACTAGGACGCAACCTCTCAAATGAGGGGTTCATTGTGCGCAGTAAGCAATAGTTTAACCTTTATTGATCAATTGAGTTTACCCTTTCATAATCCTATAAGAACTCTTGGAATGGGTGATTCCACCTTTAATTTTGTCACAAGTAATTTTCTAATTTCTACTTTATATTCCATAATAATATTATTATTATATGTCGCAGGTGGTCTAATGGACAAGCTACCACAAAGTAATCTCCAATATGTGACATCTATATCATCTTTGATCACCACATATGCCAAATACATGGCAGCCACTAAACGTACCTTCAACTGTGGGAGTCTCTTGGTTACTTCTAACACTCTGCGAAGCCTTGCCAAAAGACAGGTACGGTATACTATGGATTATATTGCATATACTTTCATATTTTATTCTCAATTGATATGGTATATTTTGATTTGATTTTTTATTAAAAAAAATGGATTACTGTTTTTATTACATTCCTTATATTCTAATAAAATCTACATTATTATTCTCTTAACTATCTACATGTCTAGAAATCTCATATATTTAAAATTTTGATCGAGAAGCATGAAATTTTTTAGATTTGAGAAAATGACCAAAACAAGTACAAAATTGTTTATAAAAATCTCACATACATGTTTAGGAATTGAACTAGGGCACATGTGATATAATTTGTACCAAATGCAGCGTATGGATGAAATTATGAATTAATTTTACTCAATTTGTATAGAGATTGATTATTGTGTTCAATTTTCAAAACTATAGGTTGATTACATTTTGGGCGAAAATCGGATGAAAATGTCCTTCATGGTAGGATACGGAACCAATTATCCAAGAAGAATTCATCATAGGGGATCATCGCTACCGTCGCTAGCTACACATCCAAACTCTTTCGGATGCGAAGGCGGGTTCCAACCCTTTTTCTATACGTCAAATGCTAACCCTAACATTTTAGTCGGAGCGATCGTCGGCGGTCCAAACCAAAACGACTTCTTCCCGGACGATCGGACGGATCCCAGCCATTCGGAGCCTGCTACTTACATCAATGCTGCCATGGTTGGACCTCTAGCATATTTTGCTGGAAGGTAAAAATATGCCCTTCCAATCTTGTCCCTGAAATGGGTATGTATCTGCCTCAATAAAGTATGGTGGCTCAAGGGCATTTTAATAAATTGAAGTAGTGTAGTACCAATATCTATTTAGGAAACAGAGCCCGCTTTCGAAACTGCGTGGCTACGTCGATGCTTTAAACACATTGCACATGCAACCAAGTTTAATTATAAATTTGTGTTGTTAAATTACAAAATATATTAAGCTTGACTATATTTATTGTGGGAGTTATTTTATCTTTTCAATTTCTCTAACTTTCTAATTTTCATTGTCCATTTCTTCAATTTTTTGATTTCCTTTTACAAATCCAATTTTTAAATAAAAAAAAAAATCAATACACTAATCTATACCATTAATAAAAACAAAATCTTCAATTTTAACTTCCCACCCAAAACACTCCTATGCTAGCTCGCAAATTATATCGTAGACCGCGCATCAAAACGACGTCGTTTTGATTATTAATGCAAACAAACGGATGAATTCGCGCCATTCACTTTCAGTTCATATACACTGCAGTTACATTTCAACACAACTTCAGTTAAATTTCAACACAACTGCAGTTACATTTCAACACAACTACAATTACATTTTGATTTAACTACAGTTCATTCAATAATATAAAAACACAAATGTGAACTGTTATTCAGTATCAGTTCATATACACTGCAATTACATTTCAACACAATTACAGTTACATTTCGATATAACTACAGTTTCATTCGATAGTATAAAACACAAATGTAAAACTGTTATTCAGTATCAGTTCATATACACTGCAGTTACATTTTAACACAACTACAGTTACATTTCGATATAATTACAGTTTCATTCGATAATATCAAAACAAATGTAAGGCAGTATCTTTTGAGATAAACTGTAGTGTCAATTACGGAGCTCCGTCTCCCACTTACTGAAACGACGTCGTTTTGGGACCTCGGTCCACAATGCATTGTGGACCGTGGTCCACGATATAACGACCGATGCTAGCTATTAAGGTTTGCGTAATATTGTAAAATATGGTAATACAATTTCTATTCCTACTATAATTGTACATTAAAATATGGTAATACAATTCATATTCCTAGTACAATTGTACATTAAAATATGATAATACAATTCCTAATAAAAATATATTTTTTCCTACGTTCCTATTCGTAATACAGTTCTAGATTAAAATTACTAATCCCTGCAACACAATTTATATTCTAAATCTATACTATTAATAAAAACAATATCCTCAACTTTAACTCCCGCCCAAAAACTCCTATATTGTTAAGGTTTGCGTAATATTATAAAATATGGTAATACAATTTCAATTCCTAATACAATTGTACATTAGAATATGGTAATACAATTCCGTAAAATATATATACTTCCCTACATTCTTATTTGTAATACAATTCTAGATTAAAATTAGTAATCTTAATAATACAGTACATATATTTCCCTGCAATGCAATCTATACTATTAATAAAAAAATATCCTCAACTTGAACTTCACGCCCTGTTAAGGTTTGCTTGTAAAATATGGTAATACAAATCATATTCGTAATACAATTGTATATTAAAATGTGGTAATACAATTCCGTATAAAATATATAAATCCCTATGTTCCTATTCGTAATACAATTTTAGATTAAAATTAGTAATCGTAATAATACAGTACACATATTTCCCTGCAATGCAATCTATACTATTAATAAAAATAATATCCTCAACTTTAACTTTCCGCCCAATGGTTGATGTTACAAAAATTTGGCATAATTTAACCCGCTAGGCCAATAAAAACAATATCCTCAACTTTAACTTTCCGCCCAATGGTTGATGTTACGAAAATTTGGCATAATTCAACCCGCTAGGCTCGCCAATTTTCTAAACAACATTCGTGCCTGCAAATGTCACGCACATGAGTCAAGCCTTTCCAAGTTCTTGTTAGGATTTGATTTGCACCCCCCCCCTGCGCGCGAGAGAGAGCCTCTATGCTATACAATTCAATAAGCCTTACAAAGAATCTTGTATAAGTAGTTGTGCAAACCCACTTCCCAAACCAATGTAGGACAAAAGCTATTTGAAAGCTTTTTCTCTCTATTTTTCTAACTCAAATGGGTCAACTTTGAGAACCAATTTCTCATTCACCCATTATTCGTTTTAAGCGTACAATATATCACTCTTTTCGTCTAAGTACGAAGAACCCGAATCCACTTTGACCTGACCCAAATTGAAAGTGAACCCCACATATATTTGCACCACAATATAACCACTAAATTGTCATTTTATGCTATTTTTTCCAACAGTTATTTGTCCAGAGAATATCAACGCTCTACGGTCAACCAACAATCACTCAACTGATTATCCCATTATTCTCGGGTGAATTTTTTTCTAATATAGTTATACTTACTGAATATCAAAATATAAGTGTGTCTCAAGATCTTGCAATAACTAATCGAAAAGTAATTAAATTAATGATATATAATGCAATGCAAATTATCTACATATTGCATTTATACACTTATTTTATAACACTGAATTTTTGTGATATTTGTTGCATGCAAGGAAGACTCATACTATAGTTTATTTGTCGATTCTTATATGTTATAAATCATAATATCATAAGAAACAGATACTTTGATTTAATATGAATCATGAGTAGTCTGCCAATCAACGGTTATAGACATCGCATTTCAACAGTTTGGATGAGCATCATTCCAAAAAGCCATACACTTCATTTGGTAATCTGAAGTGAAGTTTGGATTAACAGTTTAGATATATGATTAATACATTCTGATATATTTTTGTTTATTGCCTGATACCAGTATGATGGTTTTAGAATTTTAAGAGCATAGAAACAAGCTCGAAACATACTTATATGCTTGAATGGTATTACATCAAAGTTACTACCCACTATCACACAATGCTTTATTTTGTATGTTAGACACAAGGTTACTAACTTCTCACAATAGTCAGAGACTTGCTTTATATGTATGAAATATTGACCAAAAAAATTAGGCTTTAGATGTGAGATTTACTTGTATATACCTGGGAATCTGATACATTTTGAAATTCAGTGATTGATAAAATCAATATGTTTTACAGTTTGACTATCAAAATCAATTTTATGGAAAAAATCACAGAATATATACATGTAGATTATAAAATTAAAATTCAGTATCAATATTGTTATGACTCAATGCTTTGATTACATTAAAAGTGTTTTTTTTTTTAAATTCAAACTCAAGATGTGGCACGCTTGATGCGTCGCAGTTGGAATGTTAGTGATCGACTAGCCGACTTTAGATGTCGTTGATCAAATTAAACAGTACATGTGCGACATGAATATTACAAAAGGACGAACATATTTATGTTGTAACTCTTTATGTAGGCAGAACTAGACAGTGAAAATCTATTAGAAGTACACACTCCTAAATTCTTAAATAGTTTGAGATTGTATAATTTTTTTAATCATTCATTGACATTAATTAAAGGCCGATGCACCTGTTATGTTATTGCGGAAGATAGATCATTCTCTTGGTCTTTATAATGGCTCGACTCATCATCACAAGATTGGCAGATCACATTGTTGAAGCAAGAATAGTTAATGGGACACATGAAGGAACTAAAGTTCTTATCCCTCGAATGTCTCTCACTCTTTCTGATACGAGATTGTCCTTCAAGTTCCAGCATAAATAATTCCCATTGATGCTTGCATACGCCATGACTATAAACAAAAGTCAGAGCCGAACACTAACTCACGTTGGGTTATTACTGAAAAAACCAGTTTTTAATCACGGTCAATTGTACATGGCATCTTGATAGCCTGAAAGTGTTAATTAGTTCTAGACGAGGATGGATAAGATTGTGTTGCTACTACCAATGTTGTCTACAAAGAGATTTCAATAATGTGTAAATACAACCGGTGATATTATGTTTTTTTCCAAGATGGAAAAATTGCTATATATCTACACAAAAATATATCTTGCATACATATGAGTTAGAATAACAATTGATTCCTATAACTGAGTTACTAGAGAACGAGCATATTTGACCAATTTATAAAAATCCTAAACAATGATATATAAAATCTATAAATTTCTAGCACAACATGCTTACATCTACACATTAGCTATTAATTAAGCAATTATTTGCTAGAATTCAAACAAGGATAACATCAGAAAACATAATCAATCCAAAACATATCTTCAATTGCACTATTCTGAGAGAATATGTTACCTTAGCCTTGTTCTCCAATTTTTTGGCCCCACTTAATTCTTTGTGTCTCGATCGAGCAACCACCGCTCTTAGTCCTTGCTCCCCAAGCTCTACATACTTGGGCTTCTCTTCTTGCGTCAGACTCAATATATCTATCATCAGACCCCCTCCCCCCCCCCCTCCCACTCTTTGATTGCGAGGGATTAACTACAATAGAGAGTATTCACGCTTGGGATTGCCCATCAAGGGCCCGGGTTGCCCTTTGATCATCAAAGTGTGGTGTTTATAACCAACATTGTCATTTAACTCAGATTGCACATGTCCCTCGGATTTACACGATGCCCGGGCTTAGCCGAAGCTCGAATGCCCTCCCTAGGTTAGTGTCTAATGTCTTTAGTTGTTCTCACTCTTTGCTTCGACTAAATGCTTCCGAGTTGTGGCTTCTTGAGGGGTTCGAACCTATCTTTTGGGTCCCTAGAGTACCACCTACGTCACTTGGGGTCATGCGTCAGTGCCAAATCCCCTAGGCCCCCTTCATCACTTATCCCTTGGTTTGCTAAGGGTCCTAAGCTACTTGGCGGTGACTGGGTCTCTATGTACATAGAGAAACAACTCCACCCTTGGCCATGTAATCTCGGGGATAATTCACGACCTAGGCCTATTGAGGAGGGGGGTCGAAGCCCAATCCTTAAGTCTTCAAAGCCCAAGAAACTTCCTAAAATCACTGTGGGTCATGAGACTAAATCAATACCCATGCGGTATGTCGTGTGACTAAGTCAAGGCCAATCATTTTGGGACAAAAGACGGGTTATGTGGCAGGAATGACTAGTGGCCTGCGACCGACTCTGGAGGTCAACATCGGGGGCCCTTGTTCTTTACCTGGGCCCCTCACGTCCTCTTCGGAACTTCCCTCTCTACTAGCCCCCAGGTCGTGGGCTCTTGGGTCGCGGGTTATGGGCTCTTGGATCGCTGGTTATGGGCTCTTGGACACCAAATCTCCATTCTCGAGTCATTTCCAATATCTCCATTCTCGCGTATTAAAATGTACCTTTTTTTTTGTTAGACTACGAGGTGTTCTAAACAAACCCTAAGTATAGGAGACACCTTTAAGCTATTACCATACTTAGGCTAATCCATGTTCACACTAGATCAGCCTAATTAAGGGGCAAAGTGCTAGCGATATTGGATTTTTCATACGAAAGAGGGTTTGAACATTTAGTATATTAAAGCTGTATATTAAGTCAATGACCATGGTCCATGGTATAATGATTGACTGATTGAGAGGAAGGTTTGTGCTATGATGGAAGGGTCATGGCAAGCCATTGACCGACTAACGGGAGGGCTCACGGACTTCCCAAGTTAGGGCGTGGGCGATGAAGGTGGATGGTCGAGAGAGAGCAAAAAGGGAAAGTGATGCAACTAATCTTCCATAAATATTCATATACTTTGATTTTTAATTCTTTTCCATGTTCATATATACTTGTAAAAAAAAAAATTAAAAATCTTTGTTTGTTTTGCTACAAACAACAATTTATTCTTAGCAAAAATTCGTTACTACAAACAATAACGATTCTCACTACTACAAACAACAACGATTCCCGCTACTGCAAACAACAACTTGTTCACAACATAAAAAAAAATTATGTTGTGAATAGATTGTTATTCGTAGCAAAATAAATGTAAAAAATTATAATAAAATTATGTTAAATTACCTAATATTCATGATTAGATTAGGTTAAATTGGTTTTCAAATATTTTGCACTTCTTCAATTACACATATTTTTATACAAAATTATATTGTAATCATACATCAATTACTAATTATTAATGTCTACTAATGAGGAATCTCTTTTGTAACCTTTACACATATTTTTATACAAAATTATATTGTAATCATACATCAATTACTAATTATTAATGTCTACTAATGAGGAATCTCTTTTGTAACGTTTACAAACTAATGTGGTAGATAATTTTGAACAATTGTTTGAAATTCAAGACCAACAACTAACATGGGTGGCGTGGTGGTTCAGTATCTCGTCCCTTAAGAGCAAACCATTTGACCAGTGCCCTAGCTATCAGCTGAGTAGCATTATATTACCCAATATTAGTTGTTTCATTATTTCAAGAAATATTTTTTTGAATACTACCGACTCTATTACAATACACTAGACCACAAACCTTGACAATAAATATTTTTATTAGTTACACCATTTAGTAAAAATTGATTGATTGTGTCTTTATGTATAATCAATGCACTCTATTTTTGCTGCAACCAATTTTAATTTTTAATTTTTTGCAATACATAAATTTATTTGATATTTATGAAAAATATATTATATATTATAAAAGTTTTTGTTAGAACATTATAAATAATATATTAAGTATTAACATAAGTTATAAAAAGTTTATAAAGTGTATCGCCATTTAGAGTTTTAATAATTTTTATAGACTTTTTAATTTGAAATAGTCTCTAAAAACTAATAAAAATTTATAAATATTTATCATTAAGGTTTTATAGACTCTTATGAAATATATAAAATGTCTAGAAATATTCCATAAAAATCATTTAATATTCATCACTTTGTAATATGCTCCCTTTGTTAGTAGAGTGAATAACTATTATGAAGCAGTTGCAAATAATTTCAATTTTTAAATATAAAAATAAATACATACTTAATTGATTTTATTTTGATGCATTTAATTTAATTAATAAGACTTAATTTAATTTTTTATAATATTTACTTTAATATTAATATATAGATATATAGATATTATATAATTACAATTTGTATTAAATGTATTATTATACATAAAAAAATTGAATACTAAAATTATAAATTATTTATTAAAAAAACAAAGAATATTTTAATTGACTAATGAATACCAAATAAATTTGGAGTGAAAAAAAACCTTTCTTTAATTGCACAGTACAAACTTACTTTGCCTGTTTCGCATTCGTTGTTGTTTCTGATTGAGGTGCAGGGCTGCAACTAGGGTTTTCTTCAGCGATCGTTTTCTCTGCATACGAATCGGAAAACCACAACCGGAAAGATGAGGCCGATACTGATGAAAGGGCACGAGAGGCCACTGACGTTTCTCAAGTACAACAGGGATGGTGATTTGCTCTTTTCCTGCGCCAAAGATCACACCCCTACCGTCTGGTATGCCGACAATGGCGAGCGCCTCGGCACCTACCGCGGTCACAACGGCGCTGTTTGGTGCTGTGACATCTCCCGTAATGCCTCGCTTCCTCTTTAATTTCAGTTTATATATACTATCATGCTGATATTATTACCTTTTGAAATCCTTTCAAGAATGAAAATTTCTATGTGTTTTTTTTGTTCCTTGTGCGATTTTTCATCAGTTCTACTTTTGTGGTTGGCTGTGGGCGAGGAAGTTTAATGATTGATTGGAAAATATTGAAGTTTATTAGCAATACTGCTGTATGTGCAGAAAGTAAGCCTGAATGAAGTTTTATATTTGGGCTGATTTATTGTTATTGTAATGTTATGCATAGGTGATTCAAGGAGACTAATTACTGGAAGTGCAGACCAGACAGCTAAGCTCTGGGATGTTCAGACTGGCAATCAACTGTTCACTTTTGAATTTAAGTCTCCTGCTAGGTCTGTGGACTTAGCCATTGGTGATAAGCTTGTAGTAATCACCACTGATCCATTCATGGGGCAGCCATCTGCAATCCAAGTCAAAAGAATTGCCACAGACATTAGTGACCGTAAGTTTTGTATGATGTTTGTCATGTCTAAGCTGTGTTTGAAGACTAAATAAATAGTTAAACAAATTGGGAAATTGATCAGATCAAATTTTCATGAATGCTCTATCTTTAGTCATTATAACAGAAAAGGATAACTTAGAGAATTTTTAAAAGGCTGGTATTGAATTTCAAAGCACTTGATAATTTCGTTTGCACAAAAATTATTTAAAAGAGATATGCCAGGAAGTGAATAATGGTTTTGTGATTTGTTACC
Organism: Ipomoea trifida; assembly: GCA_003576665.1. Taxonomy (NCBI): domain Eukaryota; kingdom Viridiplantae; phylum Streptophyta; class Magnoliopsida; order Solanales; family Convolvulaceae; genus Ipomoea; species Ipomoea trifida. The sequence continues at coordinate 24,603,247 of CP025647.1, read as the reverse complement.
ATTATTATTAGCATAGGTAAATTTATTAAGATTATGATAGTTTTTCATCTTTGCACTATGTATTTATACACTGAATTACATATTCTGTATGGTATCATTATCAATAAAGACTGAGCACCCATCTACTTCTATTGCAGAAACTGATGAGACTGTGCTTATTATTAAGGGTATCCAGGGGAGAATCAACCGTGCTGTTTGGGGACCGTTGAATAAGACAATTATAAGCGGTGGAGAAGATTCTGTGGTTCGAATCTGGGATGCTGAGGTAAAACATATGTGTTTCAGTATCTTGGAGAGAGGCTTTAGTATTATATCATATTTCAAGCAGCATCTTGTATTTTTGTCTACTTTTTGTTTTTCTGGTTAATTTACTATGGCTACATAGTTGCCACTTGAAATTTGTGTATTTTCTTGACTGAAATTTTTCTCAAATCTGGAGTTCTTACTTTCTCGATAATATGCAGACTGGGAAGCTACTTAAGGAGTCTGATGGGGAATCTGGTCACAAGAAGGGGATTACTTCACTGGCCAAATCTGTAGATGGATCACACTTCATCACTGGTTCTTTGGATAAATCAGCTAAGGTAACTTGATCATTAACCTCTCTACTTTGACCTACTGCTACCTAGGCCTTCATTATGTTTTCTTTGTTCTTACTGGCTAATCTATGCAATGCCAGCTTTGGAACATCAGAGATTTGACACTTCTTAAGACTTATGTGACCGAACGTCCTGTCAATGCTGTTACAATGTCACCACTGCTTGATCATGTAAGTTTTTATGGCTACTTAATATTTACTTATTTCTTATGTGCATAGTATGTTATACCTTGTACGGATTTGCTTTAGCTTTATGTGGGATTGAACGATAACTCTGTGAACCTCTGCTCTTTTTTTATTGTATTTGCTTTGTTAATGCATTTTCTCTGGCACGGTTGTTATGAACAACTTTTACAGCAGTGTGTTCAGTAATACCTGTATAGTGATTCTTTTTTAGTTGAGGATAGTTCTCATTTTGTGCTTCTCTTAGCCTTTTGTTGTGATTGTTATTGAATAAACCATAAACCACCGTAGATGCAAGAAAAGAATAGTAAGTGCCATTATGCCAGATTAAAATGTTTTAGTTATCTTTAGTTAATTCTGATTAATTTTTTTGGCTTCCTAGGCAACCTAGTTCATTTGGGGTTCATTCAATTGAATCTATTTTTTTTGTTTCTTTGTAGATTGTGCTAGGTGGTGGCCAAGATGCGTCTGCTGTCACAACTACTGATCATCGTGCTGGAAAGTTTGAGGCCAAATTCTTTGACAAGGTAGAAACAGATATTACCAATTCCATTTATTTAACACTTTATATTTATGTTTTGCACTTTATTTCTTTTTTAGATTCTTCAAGAAGAAATCGGTGGTGTCAAAGGACACTTTGGACCTATTAATGCCTTGGCCTTCAATCCCGATGGAAAAAGGTGATATTTTATGTTACTTGTCATTTTCCTTTTAATAGTTGATATAATTAACTGTTGCTAACATGTAATCACTTGAAATATGGGTTTTTCTTTTAATTATTGTTATGGTTATATTTGTGCTATTCTAGTATCCCTTGAAGCAATTCTTTAGAATTTGAACACAACCAAAAAAATCATGTTAATGATTGGCATAATTATGTTTTTGCAATGCCACTTAGATGCAAATATGCAATAGTTATACCATGGATCTGCAAGGTGACCTGTCACAATTTACATATTGAATGTTTACAATTCAAATTGTGAACATTCAGTATATAAATTGTGAATATTCAGTATGTAAATTGTGTATTTTGGACTCGGATCCACCTTTCAATGTGGACGCGGGTCCACGGAATCATTTGCCACTTAAAAGATGATTAAACTGCGACTTCCAAAAAAAACTCTTTTGATGATTTTACAATTATATTTTTGCATGCTACTATGAAAAGCATAAACACTCAATTGTTGAATTAAATTCTGTTTCTTGTCTCTTGTTTTTGTATGATATAGTTTTTCAAGTGGTGGCGAAGACGGGTATGTGAGATTACATCATTTTGACGCCGATTACTTCAATATCAAGATATAGAAGGGGGATCAACTTCTGCTCTCAACGGAATTGTAAAATTCTTTTTTTGGCCATTGCTATTGAAATTTTCTCCAATCTTTTGATTATTATTTAATTTGCGGAGTAATATTTACACTTTACTAAAATCACGTGATTGTAGAACATGTTTGGTCATGTTAAAATATGCATCTAATTTGAATTAAGCCATTATATTAAAATTTTAAAAATTGACAATTTAGTAAATGAACTCGTGTATTATACCTAAGCTTTTTAATTTTTAGAATTTAATGCTAATTATATTCAATTATAATATTCAAGAAAATCTAACATAATCCAATTTTATACTCTGTAATTTTTTTAAATATAATACGGAGTATATATTTCTTATAATGTAATAATAAAATTGAAGTTACCAAAAGATCCTCATAACTGTTTCCAAAAAAAAAAAAAAAATCCTCATAAGAGGGTGGAACACAAAATGCCGAGCTCTTCGTTTTATCTATTATAAAGAGAGAGATCGTCTTTCATTCAATTGAGTATTATAAAGAGATATCGTCGTTCAGTGACGGAGCTGCCCTGGGGGCAATGCCCCCAAAACGAGGAAAGGGAGTAGCTATAAACAATCAACCAATGCCAATGATGGTCAACACCTCCTTGATACGCTCCTTTTATATTGAGTCCGGTATGAGTCTTCTTCGTAACGCCCATTCTCCGCTGTCAGGATTTCCAAGTGCATGTATCTCACTAGTGGTTTGAATCTATATAGCGATGATGGAAATTATCGTTTAGTCAACACAGTAACTGTAACGAACAATGCTTTGTCCTTTATTTAGATCTAAATAGGCGACATCGGGCAGTGGGGGTAGCTGCCCCCACTGTAAAAAATTATACAACCCCAAAACGACGTTGTTTTGGGCTGTTTATATATATATATATATATATATATATATATATATATATATATATATATATATATATATATATATATATATATATATATATATATATATATTTCATTATTTCATCGGTTCCGCTCCGCTCTCCTCTCTCGTCGCTCTCCTGGCTATGTGCCTCTCTCGTCGCTCAGCAAACGCTACTGCCTTTCTCCGTCTCTTCTCAGGACTCAGGAGTCATCTGTTACTCTGTCACCTGACTCACCTGTGTGCCTCTGTCCTCGCACGGACGGCACTGTCGCACCTCTCGAGTTGCCACCAAACAAAGAACACCGGCAATCGGTTGCCGCTCACGGGTCAGTAGGAGACCTCATTGGTTCCTAATCTCGTTCTCACACTCTGTCACATGTTCGTATTTCCTAATTTTTTGCCCTAATTTCCCTAATTTTGTTTTGCCCTAATTTTCCTAAAACTTAAACTCTTAGACGTTTATGCTCTTGGAGTATTGGTTTATTAATAAAAGACATAATTGTCCACACATTAATTATCTATTTGGAATCTTTGGACAAGTTAACTCATTCTATTATGTACAAAATAGGATATGTTTCACTATAGTTTAATGTTTTGTAGTTTCTGAACCTAATAGTCTTGATTTTTACAGATATTTGGAGCCGCTGACAATTGCTTTGTATAGAGAGAAATGGTCACTGGTCCAATTTTTGTTTTCACCCTTTTACACATTTCGGTTGTAAAAGTAGTGATACTCTTAGAACAAATACCTACAACATCGAGGAGCGAATCAAGGGTCAATGCTAATCCTTGTTAATTCCAAGTCACCTAGGACATATTCAATGTCGCTAGATATTGGTAGACCACAAACTACATGTATGTCCCATAGCGAAATTGAAAGCTCACCAACTGTTGTGAGCAATGTATTGATCGAGGGGCACCATGCTTCACATAACGTTTGTATGATATGTGTTGAGCGGTCATACATGAATAACGAGGCATATATGCCATCGTATAGTAGATCATTCCAGGCTCTAGGAAGTCATGATGCATAATGAGTATGGCCTCAATCCATTCCGAGTATCCCTTGATAAAACTAAACTCACATTTGAAGCTAGGGTGATGGTTCCACGAAGCTTCACCATCGAGTATCCATCTCTCTAAAGTCGAGAGTATGTATGAAGATTCTATATGGTGTAGGCCGGACCATAGAACTCACATCATTGATGGCTAAGTTTTGCAGTTAGAAGTACAATCCTCCACTTAATATGATAGTCATGACTGGAAGGGTCCTTGGTGTCAATGGTGAGTAGATGATGAGTGACATGTTGTCTTTTCCAATCTCATCGATCGACAGTATGACTCTTCATTTTGTCAGATCTTGTTGTCTCCCAAACCATCACCATTGCTCAAAACAATTCTTGGTGTATGAAGTTGCATTAAGAATTAAGAAATCATTCAAGTCCGGAAGTGTGCAATGAAATGATAAAGTATGAAAAAGATGCAATTCTAAGATTAAAGCTCGAAAAAATTTTCATGAATATGTCCAGAAAATTTTCATGCTACGTGTATGTTATACGCATACACATGTCACATATATTAGGTATATATATACACAAGTAAATACTGGTGGAATATATGCATACATAGCATTGGGACATGCGAAGGCAAACAAAAGTGGCAGCACAAGCATTAAATATGTGTACACATGGCTCTATTAAAAGTAGATTATATACATACGTATACACATAGGCACCACCGTGGCATATTAAAAGCAATATGTTTAATTTAATAATCCATGTAATTGAATAAGTGCTACCATGGCGAGGTAACCTGTTGAGGAGGGGATCAACAGGCTAATTTGTAAATTGAACAAAACTTGACTACTTGAGGGATCTTATTGCATATTTTTTAAAGTTCAATGACCTAATTGCATAAATAATCACACGCTTACTCTTGATCTTAGTTTGTTCTATGGCATTGAAACTTATTCTCAACAACAATGTGGAAGTTTGATTCCTTTCATGAATTTTCAGCGAAATCAATAACCTAGGTTATAAAGACCTTGTTAGGTAAATAGCAGTGTTTGGGGTTTGACATTTTGGAACAAAAGATGTCTTTTCCCAAAACACCCTTAATAATTTTTTTAAAAAAAATTGTTAGCAGCGTTTGGGGTTTGACATTTTAGGACTTGTTTCTCCTTCCCATTCGATGTGGGATAACATCGCATGCGAAGGACAAATTAAGGGGCCTTGAGGCTCCTTTTATAGATGAGCCTCAAGGCTTCTCTGTGTTCTCTCACCGATGTGGGACAATACAGTAATACAAAAGGGAGCCAATTGGCCCCCTTTGCATTGTATATATTGTATTCTTTTTCAACATTAACAATAACAATAATAATAATAATAATAATATATTATTGTTATTATTTTTTAATAATAATAATAATAATAATAATAATAATAATAATAATAATAATAATAATAATAATAATAATAATAATATTGTTGTTGTTGTTATAGAAATGTCCAAATAAATCTTTTTATGCATCAACCGCTAGTAGTAAACAACTAATTTTACTAAACATTTCTTTATAAATCATTAATATAATCCGCTGGTCAAACCCGTTGACACAATCCACTATCTGCTAACCGCTATCCGCTAATTGTCAAACAAGGCCAAAAAATAATAATGTCTGCAATGGCAACTCAGTTGGTTCTTATGTGGTAGATTGTAAGTAAGGACAAAACATCGAGTCCTAGCAGTCAGAGTGCGACATTACACCCAATATGGTGGGTTCCATATGGGCACTACACACGAATCATCTCACTTAATAAGTTGTTGGGTGTGATGGATCACGCAGTTGAGACAATTTCTAGAAATAAAGAGACTAACTAGCCATTTTGGGAAGAAGCTACAAGATGCTCAAAATGATGTCGTTACGAATTGTTTATTGCATTGTTACATTTTGTTTTGATTGTTATAACGGCTTGTTGCAACATCTATCATTCTTGTCATTTTCATTACCTATTAATAAAGACCGGAGTCGGTTGTTTTACAAGCTTTTATGAGTTTATCAATGAAATTCTTATTTATTTTTTTAAAATCTTCTATGATTCTCTTTTTTTCTCAATGCTCTTACCCTTATTTCTCTCTTCTTAGCAACTCTTATGTTCTTTCTCTTCTTCTTCTTTTTTTTCCTCAAAATTTTCAGTCTATTACATTGAATTATTATAATTTACCTATCTACTATTTTTTAGCCTAGAGTTCGCCTTTTATGGACAATAAAAATAATAAGGGACAAGAGTCAAATATGTCGTCAAACTTTACATGAAAAGTCAATTAGACCCTCAAACTTTTTAAAGTTGCAATTAATAAGTACATAAACATGTCTATTTAGTTCATCTAGATCCAATTACCTGTTAGTGACCTGTAATACCAAGCGACTGAAATTCTGACGGTTGTCCAGGAATAAAAATTGATGGCGAAGACCAAATAGTCGTCGGAGAAGGCGTAGCGACCAAACTCTACCAGGTACGGAGAAGTCGCCTTCTCTGTCACTAGATAATGATTTCTCAATTAGATGTGTACATTGATGATGATCTGACAAGATGTGAAATTACATAAACAACCCACTAACAATGGCTTGATTGATTTTCAAGCTTATGGTTCCATAGATGACGGGGCAAAATCTGGCTAACCTTTTGGATTTGGATGGCAGGGTTTTGCTCAGGCAGGATGGGGTAGTGGTCGAGACATGGATCTTAATCTCCTCACCGAGCTCCATTCCTCTGCCGCGGAATTGTCATCTTCGCGGTGGGGTTTTGTTCTTGGAGGTGGAGATTAATTGAGTTGAGGAAGTTGCAGATTTTTCTGTCAAGAGATATGAGCTGCTTCGTCTTCTTCAGCTCGTTGTAGAAGCTCTGAATGTTCGATTTCCTCATCGTTGTATTCTTCGTGAATTTCTCCTAGGGAGTTCCGGGCAGCGAATATGGAGGATATCGAGGCAGTGGACTCTGCTTCGAAGGAGGAGAATATGCTGGCCATGGAGTCCGCGGAGTTGGAGTATCTCGCCGCCGCCGTCGCAGCTGTCGGACAACTGCCAAAATTTTAGTTTATGTACCTAAGCGTGACTTTAAAAAGTTTGAGTGATTAATTGACTTTTCAAGTAAAGTTTGAAGATTTATTTGACCATTTTCCGTAATAATAATAATAATAATAATAATGAGTTATTTCCACTTTTGGTCCCACGACTATTGGACCATTTTCACTTTTGGTCCCTGACTATTAAAATTTCCAGATTTGGTCCCACGACTTTTAAATCTCTACCACATTTGGTCCCACGACTTTTAAATTTCTACCACATTTGGTCCTTCCGATCAAAATCCGGTCACCGGTGACTATTTTTCCGGCGAATGAAATAAATTAAGGGTAAATTTGTCATTTCCTTTTTTATTTAAAAAAGAAAAGAAAAGAAAAAAAAAAACCGAACCCCTGCTTTTCTGCGGCCATCTTCCCCAACCCCAACCCTTCTGCTATTCGGAGCCAGCAGAAGGGTTTGGGGGTATTCTTTTTTCTTTTCTTTTTTAAATAAAAAAGGAAATGACAAATTTACCTTTAATTTATTTCATTCGCCGGAAAAATAGTCACCGGTGACCGGATTTTGATCGGAAGGACCAAATGTGGTAGAAATTTAAAAGTCGTGGGACCAAATGTGGTAGAGATTTAAAAGTCGTGGGACCAAATCTGAAAATTTTAATAGTCAGGGACCAAAAGTGGAAATGGTCCAATAGTCGTGAGATCAAAAGTGGAAATAACTCTAATAATAATCTTAGCCCCTTACTTTTTTCCTAGCTGGCGAAGCAAGCACTCGCGTCAGTAACTGATTATTCGGCGCGGATTACGTTTCCCACGAAGCGTCCAGCTCATCAAACCACCGGCTACGTTCTTTTTTGTCTCACCCCTGACCGACCAACCATTATTTTACTCCTAGGAAACAAACATGTCATCATTTCATCATATCTGCCCATCATTGGTCCGTCATTTTCTCTCTCTCACGGGCCCGTAGCCCAAACTTCCTCTCTCTTTTCATTCGTGCCATTCCGTCTCTTCTCTAGCCTTTTGTGAATTGTGGCCAATTCAATTGCCAGTAAAACTCTGAACAAATTTTCAGGTTTTGTCTTTTCCCTTTAACCGTTAAGGTAATTAAACCCAGATTCTGAAAACATTTTTTTTATTAAAAAATAAATAAATATATAAATAATAAATTTAAAACTCTGGTCTTTCAGAATAAGGATCGAATGTTCGGTTGAGGCCAACCCCTAGAAGACGTTATGCAAGAGAAAAGATTGGCGTTTTGGATTTGGGTCTTGAAGGTAACCCCAGTTTTCAAGATTTCCATGATTCAGATTGAATTTTCAGGTGGGTGATATTTTGTTTCATTGTATTTTTCCCATGCAATTCTTATTGATTCTTATTTTTGTTTGGGTGTTTCTTTAATTTCGTATGGATTTGAATTTGTTTTACGCTCTGCTTTTTTATTCTGTTGAAATTCAATTTTCTTTTCTTCAAAAGAAAGGGTGTTAATTTTTGGCGTCAGCTCTAAGGTTTGATAGTTGAAGTGAAATGTAAGTTTGGGAATTTACAGGCAAAAATAAAAAGGAAGAAAGCTTTAGTTAGAAGGAAAGGGTTCAATTCTTGTTTTGTTTGTTTGCTTACCATGCTTTATACATCTTGAGATTCTTGACAGTAATAGGGTAGAGGAAAAGCAGACCTAATATCTGGTTTGTGATTTGCTGCTTTTTCTTTTGTTTGATTGAATTGCATTCAGATTATTTGACTTTATAGAGAAAAGGTGTGTGCTTAATTGTTTGACTAGTACTATTGCTATGAAGCTTTGTGTTAATCTATTAGATTAGTAATATTGCAATCATCCTTCATGCTATATTTTGATTGTGGAACCCAGATTAGTGATTTCTCTGGAGGGATCTTCACTGTTCGCGGCAGATTGGATTATGTGCAATGCAGAGGTCACGAAGAGCTCTTCAGCAAAGAAGAGCATTGGAGGAATTGATCTGGGGGAGAAATTTTTTCTACGAAGTATCTCTTTATCTCGTTGTTGCTATATGGGGCCTTGTCTTCTTGTCGAATTCCTGGATAAGCCATGGTGACCTTTTCAAAGGTCAGTTTTTCAATTGAAATTTTCAGTTAGTGAATTTCTCCTATTTCAGAAAGCAATGATGGAGGCATGGGGAGTTTTGTTTTAGGGCACGTTTCCTTAATGTGTGTGTGATTGTGAACTGGGTAACCCCGCCTTATGACCTTAGCTGACAAAGGACCACAAGGAGTTAAACCAGCCTAGGTCGCCCATAGCTGACCGGCTTAAACTAAGAGGGCTAGGATTCGAACTCGTGATCTTGTGGTTACAAGTTTGTATCCTTAGCCATCTTGGTTGGGTTACCCCCGGCATGGGGAATTTTGTTTTAGGGCATGTTTCCTTAATGTGTGTATGACTGTGTATTCAACCAAGTAGTCTGTCTTGGTTCCTTTAATGGTATATATATGTTCTCTAGCTGAGATCATTTTTGTGTAGTATGTTTGCCAAATTCTTCTGACTCTTTTACATTCATGTTCGTTTTGATGGATCTAGGCGAGTCTGGAGAGGCTAGCATAAGAACTTTGGATGAAGATAAACTTGGATTTGATGCAGGCAGTAATGCTGTTTTTCCCGCAGGTGAAAAACCCTCGGATACAATCAGTTCTGAACAGTCAGCCGAGGCTTCACTTAACGTGATGACTGGAAAGGAGAACATTCTTAGTGAATCACAAATCAGTTTGGAGAATATAAACTCAATAAATGGCATTGAAGAGCAAGTGTATGCAGGGAAATCAGATACTGCAAATTCAGAATCGGAAGTTTCCAAGTCCGACAGATTTTCTCACACAATCCCTGTAGGCCTTGATGAGTTCAGAAGCAAAGCATTTAACACTAAAGCTCAGGAAGTAAGTGGTCAGGCTGGAAGTGTCACCCACCGGATGGAGCCGGGAGGGGAAGAGTACAATTACGCGTCTGCTTCCAAAGGAGCCAAGGTCTTGGCATACAACAAGGAAGCAAAAGGTGCTTCTAATATCTTGAGCAGAGATAAAGACAAATACCTCAGAAATCCTTGCTCTGCTGAGGAGAAATTTGTTGTCATAGAACTCTCGGAAGAAACTTTAGTGGACACAATCGAAATAGCAAACTTCGAGCACTACTCGTCCAATCTGAAGGATTTTGAGCTTCTTGGCAGTCCTGTTTATCCAACTGACACATGGGTCAAACTTGGAAATTTTACTGCAGGAAATGTCAAGCATGCTCGGAGGTTTGTTCTTCCAGAGCCAAAATGGGTGAGATATTTGAAACTGAATCTTCTGAGTCATTACGGTTCAGAGTTCTACTGTACATTAAGTGTTCTGGAAGTGTATGGAGTTGATGCTGTTGAGAGACTGCTTGAGGATCTTATTTCTATTTCCGATAAGTTGTTCTCATCTGATCAAACTAATAAACAAAGAGTTGTAGAAACCCCGCAGCCATCCCCTGAAGTTGAGCGCAATAAAAATACAGACGGTAATTCAGAAACAGATCCTGTGCTTGAAAGCTCGGATACCAAACGCAGACTGCTGGCAAATGGTGCCCCTGACCAAACCGAGGAAATTCGTCCTCAACACATAAACAGGATGCCCGGGGATAGCGTTCTTAAAATTCTTATGAAAAAAGTTCAATCTCTGGATATAAATTTGTCAGTTCTGGAACGGTATCTGGAAGAGTTGAATTCTAGATATGGCAAGGTTTTAAGTGACTTTGACAATGACATAGTAATGAAGGACACCCTTCTGCAGCAGATCACATCAGATATAAAGAGTTTATCAGAGAACGATGTGGCAATGGTATGCATGCATATTCCTTTTTGTGCTTAGTTTCGGTCTGTTTTCACTTCAATGGGAAGGGTTTAATATATTCTAAACCGACTTTTTCTTGCAGAGCAAGGAGATCAATGATCTCATGTCTTGGAAATCCATCACTTCCATGCAGCTGGAGAACATAATCCAGGACAATGCTAACCTCAGGTTTGATATCTTAAATATCCGACTTTCCTTATCTTTTACTTGAACGATTAAAATGTGAGAAATTTCTTTCATGCCATTTGTCATCCCATTTTTTGTGTTGTAATGATCATATTTCTTTCCAACACTTGGGTAAAAATGCAGACTTAAAGTGGAAGAGGTGCGGAAGAATCAAGTACATATGGAGAGTAAAGGAATTGTTATACTTATTGTATGTTTATTATTTGGGATCTTGGCAGTTGTGAGGATGTTCATACATATGGTGTTTGCCATTTTTAGATCTGAGAATTCCAGGAAATTTTGTGCCATTGATTCTTCCTGGTTTTTCCTACTCATGAGTTGTATCACCACAGTAATCATCTTATCCTTGTAAAATTTGTCAATTTTTCCAGAGTTATATACATACATCCACTTCTTCTATTAGGCAGCTATTATTCTCTCAAGGCAAAAACTAACTGCATTTTTTTTATTTGGATGACAAGAGAAACCTGTAACCATTACTCAAGACTGTAGTATACACAAAATAAAACTTTCCAAGGACCACAAAAAGATAAATCAACTCAAACCAAAAGAGTTAAGATTCGAATTCGTGACCTTGTTACAAGTTTGTATCTTCAGTCATCTTGACCAACTAACTGCAAAGGAGAGGAGAGGGGAAATTGGAAAACTATTGGAAATGGAAATGGAATTAGAAGCTGACTCTCTTAGTGAAATCCATATTGTCGTTACAGATATTTTGATCACAATTAAATTTCTTACAGACACATGATACATGTTCTTCTACACAACTCAACATACATCAACTCTTCTAATCTTATTTTTCTTCACAAGTACATTACCTCCTCCTTAAGTCTATTTATTGTCAGAACCGTTTTCAACTCCGAGACCATACAGAACACCTGCATACTTCTCGGTTGCGCCACTAAAGAAGTTTTCTTTCAACTTCTTGAATGCGCAAGAGGTGAGCAAGCTATCTGAACCAGCTTGATGGCAGATCCCGATTCTCTCGACCTCCAACAGCTCTGCGAGTTTGTTTAACCCACCGTGGAGGCTATTGCAGAACTTCATCAAGTGCTTAATGTCATACACAATTGGAAAGTACATATTCAGCAAATCGAAGAACCCACTCTGGGAATCTGGCAAATTCTTGCAGGTTAATAGCTTGAGGAGGTACCCAAAGTCGTATCCACTGTGAAATGTCACCCATTGCACACCATCGTTCAATACAATACCAGACGACATCAGTAGCTCACCAAAGCGGGTTGCATCAATCCCCATTTCATTGTTCTTCTTGAAATCAATGCCAGATTGCCTCAACAGGTCGATGGAATCATTTGCAAAGATATCCTCACTCATGTCAAATTCACGAAAGTTGAACTGCCAAATGCAATAGTGATCTGTTCCACATGTAGGCAAGTTACCATTTTCATCTGAAAATGTGAGACCTAATTGAATCAACTTCAACATATCAACATTATCCTTCAACGTCTGATAGTTATACTCGTTAATATTCTTGAAGTTGCCAACAGGCCGAAGAACTACCCCGGGAAACTCAGTGTCCATGGCAATAAAAGGATACTCATCAACGATTTCACGGATAAGAGCAAACTCTGTTTCAAGATTATCATTCCAAACCTCTCTAATTTGGATAGAATCATTTTTCAGCAACACAGACATGTTTGTATTGGTCACAAATGAAGCGCAGGGTTTTCAGTGTATCAATTATTGTGGCCTTGTTATTTAATTAGATCTGCAAAAATCACCAAAGAAAAGAATTAACCAAACACCAAAAGGGGAATACAACAAAAGATGGTCATATAAAATATAGATGGGGGAAACTATATGGTATAAAATACAGGTGATTCTTGTCCATTTTTGGATAAGTAACATATAGACAACTCTTATATTTTCATATCAATTGTATGGCAGCAGTACATAATCTTTTACATAAATAAGGAATATATTTTTACTAAAACTCATCATTACAACCAAAACTTTTTCCTTTATTCCATTATCAACATTACCCTTGCCGAAATCTTCAAAGTTAGTCATTGAGTATAGAATGACATAAAGGTATACCTTCATATGGACCTTCTATATCTTCTTATCCAGAATTACATGGAAAAAACATAGCATTTATGTTTTTTAAGTGGAATAAAGTAGCTTCAGTTTCCATCCCCTTCTTTCTCTTCCCTATTTAACCAATCTTACAATTCACCTCTGATGACTGACCATTCACTAGATGTTTCTTATTATTCAACCAAAGCCCTACATTTTCACCCTCCTCTGTAGTGTAAACTGGCAGTAACTAGGCCACTATTTACAAACTCATAGTCACCAAACATTGAACTACAAATAATTTATAGGCAAATGTGCAATTATCTCATCCTATGCTCCCTGCTGCTGGTGCTTTTAGTACATCTCTTCAAGTTTTTATGGCTTATTTCCCCATCTATGTTGTTGCAGTCCTAATATGTTTTGCTTAACTTATTTAACTGGCATCTAAAGGTAAAATGCCCAGTAGTTCTTGTCTTTCTGCTGTACCATCATGTATGATCTCAGCCTTCACGAATATTAATCTTAGTCTTGCATCACTATCAGCTAATTGACAGAAATTATTTCATGATAATCTATTTGCAAAATGCAGCTTATTACAAGGAAAAAGTGACAGAAATATTAAAGGGCATCAAGGATCCATCCTTCCCAAAGACCTTGTATTCTAATGGCCAAAAGAAAAACGTGTCAGTCCTCAAGTAATGAGTAATTTTGTATGACCAAACCGTTACGGAGACCATACAGATGGGGCAAATTCCAAAACTTTATAATTTACAGTCCATTATCATCACGTGGCATGATCTAAGCATATCATTTTCCAACTTTGTATAGCACACAAGTTAATAAATAAATAACCACAAGCAAAACGACAAATTGAAATTAGGAAGAAAGAGCATTACGGATCAAGCAGGCTTGGGATTTGACCAGTTCATCCTTTTTGTTGGGGTTTCAGCTAGATTTGCTTTTAATCCTTTTATTAGCACAATCCAAAAACCCAATATAGCTAGCCTGTCATATCTCAACCACAAAGATAATGTAAGTCAAATATTAAGAATCATAAGCAAAATATAAATGCACATCATTTAAACATGCGTTTAACACAATAATCCAAGAAATTCAGCCTTATGTAGGCCAAGTACTACTAATAGAATAAGTAAAATAGGATTCGAAAAAAAGAAAACAATGAATGACTATCATTATCACCCCAACACCAATCCTTTCCTTGTTGTTAGCCTAATTTGTTTAACATGTGAGAGCAAACATGAAAAAGCACAGATCTTTAAACAGAATTAGCTAATTCAGTAAAGAAATCCAACATCTGCAATTTCAGAACATCAGCAAAGATAATCTTTTGGAGATTTATAATTGTCACCTATAAAGTTCTATTTTTGGGTTTTTGTGATGATTAAAGTCCAAGTCCTTGGTGACCTTTCTTCAACTCAAGATCTATTGGAGCTCCATATAATATTTGGGTTTTTAATTTGAATCCGGCTTAAGGTTCTTTTGTTTTCTTAATACTGTTTCGAATCAGCTTGACCTGTCAACTTATCTACCAGTTCAATAGGTTACAGAACTATTAGAATATAGTCCTAGGATATGAATTCAAGCTCACTTTCTTCTTGCTTGTAAGATAATATAGAGCAAGACATCAGAACCTAAAAAATAAAAGTTATACAGCACAAATTGCATTAGTGTATTTGTAATTTTCATTTTCACAGCTCCAATAGTTCTACCATCTCTACCAATTCTTTTGATTCTGCATAGTAAAAGGAAAAACTGCTTTGACACGAAGTTATTTTAAAGAAAATAACTTTAAATCCATATCCAGTAACTAATATTCGAATAGTTCCTTAACCTATATCAAGCTGACAACTAGCAAAAAAGTTGCCCGGTTGAGCTGATTCTATCCTGAGAAAAAGATCCAAACAAATCTTAAGCTGGATTCAAATCAACCCCCAATTACCAGATCGAGCTCCATTAGACCCCCCACAGTTGAATCGATCTGAAATCGCCAAAACCTCATACTTCACTCACCACAGAAACGGCAAAGAGTTCACTTTATACCGACTAAACTCACAATCAACTTCAACAAACACATACCCATCTAGTATTCCAAGAGTATGCATCTGTAGAAGAAACCCTAAGTGCAAAATTTTGAACAACTCACTGAATTTTCAGCACACAGAAAGCTAGATCAATATCATGGGGAAGATACAAACCTGATCTGAGAGGAGTCGTACGAGTCAATTTAAGAGAGAGAAACAGGGAGAGAGAGAGAGAGGGAGAGAGAGATTTTAGTGAGAGGAAGAAGATGAAGAGAAAGAAAAAGGAAAATGGGGGTCTGCAGGCCTTGTGCGACTGCGATGCAGAGAGATGGATGGTGCCTTTTCTTTTTTCCTTCAATTTTATTTATTAATTATTTTATTTTCGAATGATTGAACACCTCTGTGCTCTATACATTTAAAATATTATCCTAAATTTAAAAAGATCCCCTCTAACTTTTACAATTTATGCAAAACACTCCTCTCCATTTTGCAATTTGACTTTTGACATCATCAACGTAAAGACTTTAATTAACGGAAGTCTTATTTAAGAGTTTCCAACAATATAATTTGACAATTTTCATAGACTTAAGGGCAGATTCATGGGATACAAAATATAATTTAAGGAGATCAAAAAATTTAAAGTATCAGTAAAAAAAAATACAAACGCACAATTTCAAATACTCTAATTTGTTATATAAGATATAAAAAATAATATAATTTCCTAATGATGTTTTGACATACCCATTCTCTACTTGTGTTCTCTAACTTTCTTTCCAAAATATATCTCTATATAAATACTAATAATTGTGCTTTGTGTGTGTGTCTATATATATATATATATGGAATAAGGGTCAAATAGACGCACACTTAAGCTTTATTTTTATTGTAACGTAATAATTAATTTTGAATCTAATCTTTAAACTATTGTGGTATTTCACTTTTATAATTGACTACTAATTTTAATTAACCGGTCACTTAACTATAAAAATTAAAAGAAAAAAATCATACAATTAGTTTTGCTAACTAAATAATTATTTTTCTTCATACTTTAGTAGGTTAATTGCACTTTTAGTTATTAAAATATGCAAGAATAGCCTAATTATGCTATTTTAATTCATCTAGTCACGACAATTATTATTTTGTTTTGAATTGTGCACATGTTATGACAACTAATACAAATAGTAAAAGTATGGAGTGAACTTTAAACCTAGGAGTTTAAAGTCCTCAAAACCGCAGGTAACTGTTTCGCAAAATATGTTAATGCATCCTCATAAACGTAATTGTCATTTGTGGAAATCAAACCCGAGTTCTCCCAAAATTCTTCCCCACAAAGAGAGCTCACTTGCCACATGAGCTACCACATTAGTTTATTAGTGGTGACATTAGTTAACTCTATATATAATTAAAGAATTTGCTTGACTAATTTTTACCAATGAGCAAAATTTGAAATTAACCCAATTTTAACAATTAAAAGGCCATTTAAATACAACTTTCAAACTTAGAATAATTCTCAATTTGTGCTCAAATACTAATCTTTCAACTTGATAGTAAACTTAGGTTCTATGATGATAAAAATAGAGTTAGTCCATCATGTTTAGATGTGAAACCCCACTAGATACAAATTAGTCATGTAACAACACAAATTAGGACTTAATTTCAAGCATACGTAAGGTATAATGACATTGAATAATACTTAAGGAGTGGATAAGATTGATCGAGGGTCTAGTTAATAGTACTACTTCAAATTAATTCTTGATGTTCTTTGTTGTATGAGAGTATATATGCTAGACTAGTGTCTCACCTCATGAGGCAAAGTATGTTATGGACCCGGTCCACCTTGCAAGGTGAACATATGTCCATGTTCACAATTTAAAAATTCTGCGTTTACAATTTTAAAATTCTATGTTCACAATTTTAAATCTCAATATAAAAAATTGTATTACTCAATATTCACAATTATTTAACTCTATATTCACAATTTTGTTATATAGATTGTAAAATTGTGTGATACTATTGAATATAGAGTTCTGAAATTGTGAACATAGAGTTCTATAATTGTGAATATAGAGTTAAAAAAACTTATGAATATAGAATTTAAAAATTGTGAATATAGAATTCAAAAATTGTTAGCATAGAGTTCTAAAATTATGAACATAGAGTTCTAAAAGTGTGAATATGGACTTGGGTCCACCTTGCAATGTGGACTTGGGTCCTGGAACCTAACCAACGATCTAATTAACTTTGGTTATCAGAATCAAGTATTCAAGTAGCCCAACCATGGCTTCTAGATGCAATATCTTGATTGACATGACAAGTGACAAGTTGTTGAACTGTTGACCTTACGCTGGGCGAAAGAAAACTCGTAATCACTATTTGATGGTGTATTGAATAAAACATACTCTTGTGTATGGACATCACCATCAATGGTGATTGGTGAGGATAATGTCATATTAGTGTCCGCATGGCATGAGAGATGAGAGGAGAGAGAGTGGGTGAGGAGCTTTTGCAAAATAGGGGTTTAATGTAGGTCAATGGGCCCCACTAAGACAAAGGAATAGGCGCTCACGCACGGGTGAGCACCACTTACTACACCCAGCGGACGCGTCAAGCGCGCTTGACAACATCAATATTTTAATTTTTTTAAATTTGACTTGTTTTATTTATTTTTTCCTCCCATTCCATTTTCTCTTTCATAATCACACTTACAAAAACTCCTCAATAACCGCGAAAAACCCCCACTGATAAGGATGCTCTAATAGCTCAAAATTCAAAAATTACACGAGAAAAGTAAAATCACTAGGAAGATCACGTGTAACTGACTTGATTGAAAAAATGTTGACAAGAATTGAACTCGTAACCTTTAAGTACGAGAATTATGCTTTACCTATTCGCCTATTTCTTTTAAGGCTTGTTGACCTTATTTTGACACACTAACTAAGCATCATCTTAATTGCTTGGACTGGGACAAGTGGCTTCTGGCGAATGTAAGGGGCGACACTTCGCTTGGCCTTCGTGCCGATTGGCCTCCGCGTTTTGCGATCCGGCTATGGTGAATTTCGAAGTGGCGTAATGATGCCATTTTTAATGGGCGTACGGTTCCTCTAGATCAGAAACTGTTGTGGCTCTCTCAGAAGGAGGCGGAGACTACGGCTACCTTTGCAACGCGTCTTCATCCGACCTCGCAACGAAATCGTGAAGCTGATGCGCTTGTTTCATGGACGAAGCCACAGCCTGGCTGGAAGAAGTTGAATGTCGATGGGAGTTGCTCGTCCGCGACAGGAATGGATGGCTGTGGGGGCGTGCTACGGGATCACGCTGGGAATTGGATTGTCGATTTTCAGTATAAAATTGGATGTTGCTCTTCTGAAGTGGCAGAAGCTTAGGGTGTCCTTCAAGGCTTGCGAATGGCGTCGAAAACTTGCTGCGGAATGTGATTCGCAGCACATGATCGCACTTCTGCATAATAATATTCGGGGCCATGGAAACGTTTTCAATATTGTCCAACGATGCCGCACAGAGGCGAATAGTTTTGAGCAGATCGTTTTCCTCCATGTCTACATGGAACAGAATAGGATATATGATTTTCTTGCTAAGAAGGTCCTAAGTCAGCCCACTAGCCTATACCTGTTCGTGGAGGCTCCGAGTGACCCGAGGATGATGCTTTAAGAGGACCATGTCGAGGTTAGTTTCTATAGGCGGATCCCTTGTGATTGGAGGGTGGTTTGTAGTTTTTATCTGGTTTTTTTTCCCTCATCTTCTACCAAAAATAAAATCTTATTTGAACATTTGTATACCAAAAAATCATGTGTGCTATCAATTAATTACGTAGTACATATTAATTGGGCCAGTCAATTCTCCAAAGGTCAATCGTTATATCGTGGATCAAGATCCACAGTGCACTATGAGCCCTAGTCTAATACACAGAATTTGACTTTATAAAGGTATATAGTTTATGTTTATAATGCACAAAATTCATGTTCATAATACACATGCACATAAACACGATATAATGAACATGAATTATGTGCATTATAAATATGAGTTATGTGCATTATGAACATGAATTCTGTGTATTATGTTAAGTGGTTATGTATCCCCGGTTATATAATTTTGTGCATTATGAACATAAATTTTGTACTTTATGAAGTTAAATTCTATATATAGAACTAAGGTCCACGGAATAAATTGCCATTAGGGGCGGCAAATTATTGTATGAACCATAACAAAATGTACATTTTTTTACATTATTCGTGTACTGAATGTATTTTCAGTACTCAAATAATGTATTTTCTCTAAATACAATGTATATTTTTAATATATTAAAAGTACATTCTTTGTGTACTAAATGTACATTATTTGATAGCAACGTCCACACAGATGCATGCACCATGATGATTGATTAGGGGCATATATATACCTCATGAAGTACAAATTTTATCACTATAATTTATTAAAAAAAAAGTTCAAAAGAAATGTGAGCTAAGTTTGCCAATTGATCTAACAAATTACGAATTGTGTCACGAATTGTGGCGTTATTAGGGATGAAAGTGCCATTTGGACATTTGGTTAAGGGGTTTCACTTGCAAGCTCAATATTACCTTTAATTTGCACTATATGATGTTGTTGTAAAAGTCTTAGAGTTGTGTGCGCGAATAGTGTTGGGCATGTGCAAAATTCTTACTATAGGCCATGAAGGTTTTGGCATGTTTAGTTTAGCGCATTTTTTTATATTTATTTTTATGAGATGCGTAATTGTGTGCGCTTGTGAAATTGGGTGTGTGCATAAATCTGGAAAGAACATGCATTTTTAATTTTTCACATCCGTGTATGGATGATTTTGGGGAGTTTATGATTTTAACCTTTCAAATGCAGGACCAAGTAATGAAAATGAAAAAGGGCAAAACTGTGCCATGGATATGTCTCCCAGTTGTACAAAGAAAAAAAAAACAAAAACAAGTGAAAACGAAATACATTGAACACCTCCTGAAAAATTTCTCCTACGCCGCTTAAACCGCCTGATGGAAGAGCCAGACATGGAGCTTCTCTGGTTTGCACGCACCAATGCAGCAAGAAGACCGGCGACTGGGCTCGCGACACAGACAAAGAGTTCCTGGAGAATGAAACGATTGATGGTGAAGTGAAGACTAAATGCACAAGGAAACTACCCACAATATAATTGTATTCAAAATGGTAATAAATGAATAAAAAATTAAAATAACTTCAAAAGTCCTACATTAATATATTTGACTAGCCATAGCCAAAGATGGCATAGCTGTGGCCCTTCTACCTGAGAGGTTATAGGTTTGACCATGGGATCTCACAATCTCTGGATCCAACCTCCTTTACTTAATTTAATTTTTTTTTTTGTGTTTAATAATAATTTTAAGTTTTATGGTAACTTCTAAATACATAAATTTTGTATACTAATACTAAACTTAATATTATGTAAAATTAAATTAAAAATAATTTTAAACACATGACATAAAATGAGCCTCAAGGATTACTTGATAAGGTATTAAGGGGTTAAATCCTTGTAAGCATGATTTTAATAATTGTTATATTCCATGGATTATAGCAGTACCTCTAATTAAACATGTGCGTGTGGTACTTTATAGAACTATATTGACATTGTCTTGGATCTTGGAAGGTGTGCTATGAAATGCCAATTTCTCTACTGTCAATCAAGATTAAAGAATCTACCCCCATTTCTCGATGAGCTCCGGCCGGCCTTTTCATCTCTCCTACCGGCCTGCAGGTTCCGAGGAGGGGAGGGTGAACTGCTGCACTGTACTAATGGCCGGAGTCCCACCGCACTAGTTTGGCTCATCTGATAATGATATGATCGAGAAACTATTCATATATGCTCAATATTTATGTTAGTTGGATCTGCAGCTAAGCTAAGCTAAGCTAGCTTCAATTCAAATAATAATGTGTGTTGTGTGTGTATTCAGGGTGGGGAAACTGGTTGATGAGTACAGTACAGGGCAGGTACTGCCTATATATTGTCATCATTCACGTCATTGGCAGATAGGATGCATATATGCATGTCTTCTTGCTATGCTCGATATATGGCGTTGCAACTTGCAACATCAAACATGGAGGAATTGAATTGGTTCCTTGGGGGCCACGACGTGACTATCAAATAACACCAATAATCTACTAACTACTGCACGTGCCTGGCGCCCGCCAACTCAATCATATCATCCGTCTTTTCAATTTCATATTATTATTAATTAACT
>CP025647.1:24564222-24581712 GCA_003576665.1 Ipomoea trifida | reverse complement strand
CTACGTTCCTATTCGTAATACAATTCTAGACTAGAATTACTAATGGTAATAATTCAGTATATATATTTCTCTGCAATGCAATCTATACTATTAATAAAAACAATATCCTCAGTTTTAACTTCCCGCCCAAAACAGACTATAATATTATGGTTTGCGTAATATTGTAAAATATGGTAATACAATTCCTATCCCTAATACAATTGTAAATTCAAATAGAATTCCTAATAAAATATTATTCTTTCTACGTTCCTATTCGTAATACAATTCATACTAGAATTACTAATGGTAATAATTCAGTATATATATTTCTCTGCAATGCAATCTATACTATTAATAAAAACAATATCCTCAGTTTTAACTTCCATGCCCAAAACAGACCTATAATATTATGGTTTGCGTAATATTGTAAAATATGGTAATACAATTCCTATCCTAATACAATTGTAAATTCAAATAGAATTCCTAATAAAATATATTTTCCTACGTTCCTATTCGTAATACAATTATAGACTAGAATTACTAATGGTAATAATTCAGTATATATATTTCTCTGCAATGCAATCTATACTATTAATAAAAACAATATCCTCAGTTTTAACTTCCCGCCCAAAACAGACCTATAATATTATGGTTTGCGTAATATTGTAAAATATGGTAATACAATTCCTATCCCTAATACAATTGTAAATTCAAATAGAATTCCTAATAAAATATATTCTTCCCTACGTTCCTATTCGTAATACAATTCTAGACTAGAATTACTAATGGTAATAATTCAGTATATATATTTCTCTGCAATGCAATCTATACTATTAATAAAAACAATATCCTCAGTTTTAACTTCCCGCCCAAAACAGACCTATAATATTATGGTTTGCGTAATATTGTAAAATATGTAATACAATTCCTATCCCTAATACAATTGTAAATTCAAATAGAATTCCTAATAAAATATATATTCTTCCCTACGTTCCTATTCGTAATACAATTCTAGACTAGAATTACTAATGGTAATAATTCAGTATATATATTTCTCTGCAATGCAATCTATACTATTAATAAAAACAATATCCTCAGTTTTAACTTCCCGCCCAAAACAGACCTATAATATTATGGTTTGCGTAATATTGTAAAATATGGTAATACAATTCCTATCCCTAATACAATTGTAAATTCAAATAGAATTCCTAATAAAATATATATTCTTCCCTACGTTCCTATTCGTAATACAATTCTAGACTAGAATTACTAATGATAATAATTCAGTATATATATATTCTCTGCAATGCAATCTATACTATTAATAAAAACAATATCCTCAGTTTTAACTTCTCCCCCAAAACAGACCTGTAATATTTTGGTGTGCGTAATCTATACTATATATAAAAACAAAATTCTCACTTTAAGCTTCCCGCCCAAAACAGTCATACAATATTTAGGATGCTATTATTTTCTATTTTCCTATTCGTTGTAGAATTATACATTACAATTTCTATCGTACTATAATTCTACATTACAATTCCTATCGTACTACAATTCTACATTACAATTCCTATCATACTACAATTCTATCGTAATAAGATACAACCTTATATAAATCCCTAATCATATACTGCGAACTTTAAAAGAGAAACGCAGTGCAATTATTCCAGACATCCCCACTGTCAAATCTGAAAATTCTGTTGTTGTGCCTGTTTTTTCTTTCAATTCTCATTGGGTTTAGGGAAACAGATTCGATTTTTCTCAATATGGCATTAGGGTTTATATAATGTATATGTTCAATATTATAATTTTTTTTTATAATTTTATCTTTATTTTTATTATCTAAATATATAATAAAAAATTTATCCGTGCATCGCATTGTGTAATTGGACAATTATTTGCTATATTTCAAGCAAGAAAAACATCAAAAAAACATAGTTGATCCAATCAATTTCATCAATTGCGCTATATAATATTCGATGTTATAATTTATATAATTGTATATCGATCCAAATATTCTTAAAATATTATAGCAAATCCAATCCGTGCAACGCACGGGCGAAAATACTAGTGTTATAATAATAATTACTAGGAAAATGTTGCATTCTTTCACTTTACCCAAAAATATAAATACATCAACCATAGCGATATATATATCATCTTAAAACGAGTAGTATCCATTAGTAGTACTGTCAAAGTAAGTCGAAGCCCGCGGGTTAGGACTTAAAAAAAAAAAAAAAAAAAAAGTGGTCCGCGAAGGAGCGGGCTGCAGGCCGCCTATGGGCCATGTCCTATTTCAACGGGTTCAAAAATCTGCTCGTTAGAAAAAACCATGACCCTCAGAGTTAAAGAAGAATCATGCCCTAGGGAGGCAAGTTGTTAAGAGGACCGGAATAAGATCTAGTAGAAGAAGAGAAATGGCATTGTGCAAAAAACTATGTTCTAGGATATTCATTATAACAAGGCATCATGGCGCGAGGTGTGAAGTTGTCAGAATGAGACTTGGCGTTTTGATTTAGTATACGGAGGTAGTAAGCACTAAGCAAGGAGTCAAGTGGTCGGAAGGAGAATTGGCACCTTGATACAAGTTATGGGGTTATAAGGAGTTAAAAACAAGATATGGCAAAGAGTTAGTTGGTTAGTCCAATTGATCGAGTTAAAAACATGTGGAATTGGTGTCTTGGTGTAAATCGAGGAGTAAGGAGTCAAGGAGCTAAGCGGTTGGAGTGTAACTTGGTGTTTTGGTGTAAAATGAGGAGTTAAAAAGCGAGGAATTTGGTGGTCAGAACAAAAATTTGGCGTTCGATCTGGTGCAAGTCATGGAGAAATAGTTAGGACTTGGGTCATGTAATTTGTATCATATTTGGTTATGTCGTCCAATTTTGCGACCAAATTTTCGGTCAACTATTGCTGAAATTTCAACGAGAAAAATAATTTATTTCAGCGAAAATTTGAGCGAAAATTTGTATGACAGGACTAAATGTGATACAAATTACATAGTCATGCATCTAATATGAAAATATTAATAGTAAAAATATCAAATGTGATACAAATTATATAGTCATGCACTTAATTTGAAAATATTAATAGTCAAAGACCAAATTTTATACATGTATAAAAGTTAAGAGATCAAAAAGTGAAATTTTTTCTTTTTATAATGAAAAGGAAAAATACAAAGAAGGGTAGAAAAAGGAAACACAAAATGGAAAACAGAGGAATTCAAGTATATTTTAGTTTTCTAAAAAACATCACAGGGTTATGTATTATTTTCCGAAGCTCTACTAAGGCCTTCCTTAGTAATTGTAGATTTNAAAAAAAAAAAAAAAAAAAGTGGTCCGCGAAGGAGCGGGCTGCAGGCCGCCTATGGGCCATGTCCTATTTCAACGGGTTCAAAAATCTGCTCGTTAGAAAAAACCATGACCCTCAGAGTTAAAGAAGAATCATGCCAAAGTGGTCCGCGAAGGAGCGGGCTGCAGGCCCGCCTATGGGCCATGTCCTATTTCAACGGGTTCAAAAATCTGCTCGTTAGAAAAAACCATGACCCTCAGAGTTAAAGAAGAATCATGCCCTAGGGAGGCAAGTTGTTAAGAGGACCGGAATAAGATCTAGTAGAAGAAGAGAAATGGCATTGTGCAAAAAACTATGTTCTAGGATATTCATTATAACAAGGCATCATGGCGCGAGGTGTGAAGTTGTCAGAATGAGACTTGGCGTTTTGATTTAGTATACGGAGGTAGTAAGCACTAAGCAAGGAGTCAAGTGGTCGGAAGGAGAATTGGCACCTTGATACAAGTTATGGGGTTATAAGGAGTTAAAAACAAGATATGGCAAAGAGTTAGTTGGTTAGTCCAATTGATCGAGTTAAAAACATGTGGAATTGGTGTCTTGGTGTAAATCGAGGAGTAAGGAGTCAAGGAGCTAAGCGGTTGGAGTGTAACTTGGTGTTTTGGTGTAAAATGAGGAGTTAAAAAGCGAGGAATTTGGTGGTCAGAACAAAAATTTGGCGTTCGATCTGGTGCAAGTCATGGAGAAATAGTTAGGACTTGGGTCATGTAATTTGTATCATATTTGGTTATGTCGTCCAATTTTGCGACCAAATTTTCGGTCAACTATTGCTGAAATTTCAACGAGAAAAATAATTTATTTCAGCGAAAATTTGAGCGAAAATTTGTATGACAGGACTAAATGTGATACAAATTACATAGTCATGCATCTAATATGAAAATATTAATAGTAAAAATATCAAATGTGATACAAATTATATAGTCATGCACTTAATTTGAAAATATTAATAGTCAAAGACCAAATTTTATACATGTATAAAAGTTAAGAGATCAAAAAGTGAAATTTTTTCTTTTTATAATGAAAAGGAAAAATACAAAGAAGGGTAGAAAAAGGAAACACAAAATGGAAAACAGAGGAATTCAAGTATATTTTAGTTTTCTAAAAAACATCACAGGGTTATGTATTATTTTCCGAAGCTCTACTAAGGCCTTCCTTAGTAATTGTAGATTTTTAGGAAAGAGAAAAATGAGGGTGGAGGAAAAAAAGAAAAGGAAAAAAAAAATTGTATTTAAGTGCCCAGGCGGATGCGTAAACTGCACGCGCCCGCCTGGGCGCGAAAGTTGCGCCTCACGCAAGTGAGGCGAGTGAGGCGCAACTCTCCATCTTTCCATGGACCCCACCAGTTATGTAAAAACTCTAAATTTGCGGGATTTATTTTATTTTTCTCTCTCCACATTATCTGTCATCCACCTCACCTTCTTTTTTTTTAATATTTGTGCAAAACCCTTGTAATGGGGATTCGGGGAAGGCCTAAATCGACTTTCTAAAATTTATTCAAGGCCAAGCACCTTGTGCTCAATTGGCATGTAGTGGCCACCCTCAGATGGAAGGTCATGAGTTCGAGTCTCAGTCGAGGAGATCTCAACAGGTTGAGAAAGGTATAGACGAACAAATACTACAAAAAAATTATTCACTATGTCTTATTTTGATAAAATTTACTCTATGTAGGTTCTAATATAAGTTTGGCAAAAGGGTCAAATAGGCACATGTACTACCATTGATTGTTCATCTAGCACCATGAACTAAAATATGGTCCATCTAGGCCATTATACTCTTTATAATTTTTCATCTAGCATTTTTAGCCTATTTCTAACAAGTTACCCATCTAATTTGATGATATGGAAAAATAAAATTAGAAAAAATGATGACATGTTATTTATGTGGATGTTTTGAATGATTTTACCCTATTTCATTAATGAAGAAAATGATTTCTTGCAATGAAATATGGTACAAATCAAAGTTGTTATATAATGTTTTAACTACAGTGTATTGCACTACTGTATATGTATAGTGGGGTATTCAAAATTGTTCGGCAATGAAATTCCATAAAAATCGATATATAAAAATTAAATATAATAACTTAAGATATTGTATTGGGTAAATTTTATTATTTTTTTAAAAATAATTTAATTTTCATATATCAATTTTAATGGAATCTCATTGTTGAACGACATTGAATAGCCCGCTATACATACACAGTACACTGTAGTTGAAACTTTATATAGCAACTTTGATCTCTGCCCTATTTCATTGCAAGAAATCATCCAAAAATACAATATCTTAAGTTATTCAATTATCCAAAAACCCAAAAATATTAATTTATTTTTAAAATAAAATAAAATTTACATAATACAATATCTTAAGTTATTATAAAAATAATTTAATTTTCATATATCGATTTCCATGAAATCTCATTGCCGAACGATAGTGAATACCCCGCTATACATACACTGTAGTTAAAACTTGAACTAATATCATTTTTGTCAATCGTTGATGCTATAAATCTCATAGATCTCTATCTAGTTTCTGTCTGTCTTCCCCATTATTTGCGCCGATAAAACACCTATAAATATGATTTTACAGTGATTTTTTTAGATAATGAAGACGTTTCATTGAGATGGCGATTTTACCCTTAAAATATAAAATTTGACAACATTTTACCGTAAATTTGCCCGGAAGGACCAAAACTGATAAAAATTATAAAGTTAGGGACCAAAATTGAAAAAATTTAAAGTTGTGCACCAAGATTGATAAAACTCAAAAGTTGTGGGACCAAAAGTGATATTAATTCTTAAAACTTTATATAGCAATTTTGATTTCTACCTTATTTCATTGCAAGAAATTATTTTCTTCATTAATGAAATAAGATAGAAATCATCCAAAACATCCACATAAATAACATGTTATCATTTTTTCTAATTTTATTTTTCCATGTCATCAAATAAGATGGGTAACTTGTTAGAAATAAGCTAAAAATGCTAGATGGAAAATTATTAAGAGTATAATGACCTAGATGGACCATATTTTAGTTCATGGTGCTAGATGAACAATCAATGATAGTACATGGGTCTATTTGACCCTTTTGCCTATATGTTTCTAAATTAAAATTTGGTGTGAAAGTAAAAGTTTTTCTTTTCTGTAATTTCCCTGACAGTCCTGATTCTACTCCAGAAACTTCTTCATTTTCCTTCATCTTTCTAAACCCTCCAAAAATCTCTCACTCGTAACTGAAATATCATATCCGCCACTCTACATAAGGAAGAGATGTTCAAGAAGACGGTCGAGGTGAAGTCGCAGCAACGACTTTCCGGCGCAGACCGGAAGAAGCTCCGGCGGACCATCAGAGAGCGCTTCCCCAATGCATCCGATGCTGATTTTGATACTTTACTTCCTCCTAAGGTATTAAAGTTCGCATTCACTGTGTATGCAATCGCTTGATTTTCTTTATCGATTTTGACATTTTTGTTCCTTTGCACCTCATTGATAATTTTTCATCGAAATATGTAATTCTTGTTATTGAGAGATTGTAAATTTTGGGATTTTTGTTGAAAATGAATATTTGCAAGTAATGGAATCAATTTTTCCCTAGTGCCAAACGCTCAAGCCACAGTGATTTTTATTTTATTTTTTCACAAAGTGAACTCTTGTAGTTGTACACCAAGCATTCATGTTGTCTTTATCTACTACGGAGTATTATTTTTAAATGTTTAGTTGAAATGGGAAAGAAAGGAAAAAAAAGGAGTGTTATGTATTGACCTTAATCTGTTTTAATTGTCACCATATATAATATATTCAAAATACAACTTCCATACATCTTGCCCAGAGCCTCTATACTTGGCTTATGGTATTGATTTTTGTGGCACACCATTATGGGTGGTTGGCTGTATGTGCAACTTGGCTGTGGTGTTGGATGCTAGAGCTTATTGGAGTAGAATCATTCATTTATAATTTCTCACTTATATAGTTTTATTTGGCTTCATATCATCTCCAATGGTGATGAGTTAAAAAGCATTTGCAATCAAAATGGAAATGATTGAAGGACACCTGAATCAAAGCAGAACCTGGTTGAGGACAGAATGCTCCTTTTCCCACCTTGTGTTCTAGGGGAAAACGGTTGTTTCCCTGGTGCTTCTATTACAAGAAGTTTGTTAAGATCATCTGGTATTTTCTATGAATTTTTGCTGAATTGCAAATTTCTCCTCAAGCTCAACAATACTTAGATTTGCTTAAGAACCCCACCTGTGAGCCTCTCATATGTTGCTAATAATATCTGGTAATTGATACTGTATATGGTAGTTGGCTGATTCTACTTTGTTATAATTCCATTGATGATGGGTTATTGTAGGCAGAGTTCACAGTTTCAAAATATCCAAATCGTATTCTCGTATATGGTTTGGAGGGTGATTGCCCTTTGTTTTTTGATATTGATGGGCGAGGCAATGAAATATTCCCCACAGGTATAATTCAATCTAGCAACTCTTTATTCTTTAAAAAAATACTACCTCTTATTGTTGCCATAAAGTTGCATATTAGCTGTAATGTGACTATGTGTACTTGACATTCATCTATTTGTAGTGGTTACGGTAAATCTAATTGATTTTAGAGGACACACTCATCAAGTGGAAACCTGAAAGGCTTACAAGCTCTGTTACAAAGATCTTGCATATCTTTTGCTTTTCTTTTGCTTTCCATCTTTTTCTACTTGAAATCATTATTGAAAGGATTGGCTCTATCATACTTGTAAGTTTGTGTTTCTATAATGAACTAGTTGGAGATTCATAGTTTGGGCTATTTGTTCTCAACTTGCATATCTTTTTCTATCATTTATATAGTTGAGTAGTATCTGGAAGTGAGTTTTGCACTCTCTTTTAGTTTCCTTTTCCTTTCTTTTTGTGAGCAAGGTGAGTCTTAACTAATATGGAGTAATAAATTGAGGCAATGAGGCATTGAGTGGTCTAGCAGGTGGCCAATGCCTCAACTTGCTGATAAGGTGGAGGGAATGGCCATATTAGAAGAAAAGAGAGATTACAAGGGAGCCTAATATTTATAGGCTTATACAAATAAGCCAAAGACACTTAGATAAACTAAAGGTCTCCAAGAGATTTACAAGGAATATCTATATATTTATCATATTGTCTTTCTTCATAGCTAGGATCAATTGACAATATAATTAAATGTTGTTGATATTAGAGAGGGGGTGTTTGGTGCACTACTTTTGAAGCAATCAATCTGAACCAAATATCAAATGGTGTTTGATTTTTGTTTTGTTAAACAATCTGAAACAAATACAAAGGGAATGAAAGAATTGATAACCATCATCCCTTGGGTTTCATTTCCTCCTTAGCCCTACTTTTGTTCATGCCATTTTTTTTGGCACTAGTGTTATCGATGGTGCATGGTGGATGGCCAAAAATCCGCCATAAAAATAAGGCTTATGGTGTCTATGCCTATTGCGAAAGCATGGCAGACAAAAATAAAAATATGTTTCAAAACACACACACACACACACACACACAAAGGTTAATATTTGTAGAAATTGATTAAAAAAAAGTACAAAACTTAATGACATAAGTTTCAATATAAGCAAAGAACCATAAACTAAATAGATAAATAGTCATTAACTATCTAATCCTCTTCATCAACCCTAACATAATCATCTTCTTCTTTGTCATCAAGTGAGGCATATCCCTCTTTCTCTTCTACTTCAGATTCCTCAACCCCAAGATTAAACAATGGTTCTTCTTCATAATTCTCCTCAAATTCCAATTCTTCATCATCTTCAACCACTTTCTATATCTCGCTTGAGGTTGGCAGCTATAACTTTCTTAGAAGTTTAAGTTTTGGCAGCTCTAGCTCTAACACCACTTGGTGGTTATTTTCTTTTCCCTGTTAAACACCAAGTAAATGTTTTAGGCTCTCCAACCCTCAAAGCCTTATATAGTGGCCCAATCAAGTGTGTTATCATCATTAAAAACAAATTCATTCCAGACAACTTTGTTATCATTCATCTCTCCCACTAACCACTCATTACATTCTTCAATGCCATTGAGTGAAATTGGATCAATTTCATCTCTATGACTTCATATCTAGAAGTTTTTGGTCATATTTGACAGAAACCAAATCATGCAATTGACATAAATCTAATTATAAAGAAGTGTTAAGTAGTTTGTTCCTATGTTAGTATGTTAATATGTTATAAACTTATAATAGGCTTGACCATCCAAATAAAATAAGAAAGATAAGATGATTTACGATTTTACTTGTTCAAATACACTCTAATTGCATTCATATGCGGATGAACCACATGTCAAGTTCAAGATCTTGATATCTAGTGGCTGCAAATTTGGAGTTGGGCTGCAAGTGTCAAGTTCATCGTTGAGCTACAAAACCAAGAGTATAACCCTAGAATTTAAACATTAGAACTTTTAGAAACTTAAATTAGTAAATATTGTATTCTTAGTTCCAAGTTTCTAATTAAGAGTGGGATCTTCCTTTGTAATTTTACAAATTTAGTATTGAAGAGACCACTACGATTGGTAACTTTTTTAGATTTTTTTTTTGCTTGACACTGATCTTGCGATGCAAGCATACAATCCATTAGTAACCTCTATCATACTCAATTGCTAGTTGTCATATAGAACCAATATGGGTTTAAAAAGTGGTCAACTGCATGCAATGGCCTATTGTTTCTTTTGCCTTTTCCATTGCTTCATAAATATAGCCCATAACTTGTTTTCTTTCACCACCCTCATGACAAAGCACTCAAACAAGGGGGGAGCCATGACTTTGAGAGTAAAAAAAACATGCTTCCAAAATGAAGGCATGAGGACTGTGTTTGTTGCTTCCCTCCCTTTATTCTCCTTAGAAAACTTGTTTTCTACCCACTTCTCAAAGTTAAACATCTTTCTAAAATTTCCATTTCCTTATGAAACCTTTTTGATGGTAGAAAGGATGTAGCAAATCTAGGAACTACATGCCTCACCAAATCCCTCTTATTTGTAAAATGTCTCAACAAATTTGAAGTACTTGGATGGTTATAGATAAACCCAACATGATTTATTTTCCTTTGAACTATCTTCTTTATCAAGGGAAGCTTACCAATAAAGATGTGGTCTTTCTCTTCCAACTTCTTGCCCGTTAAAGCATTATTGC
Organism: Ipomoea trifida; assembly: GCA_003576665.1. Taxonomy (NCBI): domain Eukaryota; kingdom Viridiplantae; phylum Streptophyta; class Magnoliopsida; order Solanales; family Convolvulaceae; genus Ipomoea; species Ipomoea trifida. Next base: position 24,571,233 of record CP025647.1, on the reverse strand, counting down.
TTCTATGTTTGTTATTACTTGGACAACATTATCTTCTTCGATCTCCTTGACAAGAGAATCAAGCAACTCAAAAAACTTATCACTAGTCTTCACAAAGAGTGATCAGTGGAATTTACTAGGATGTCAATCTTAGCCTGGAATTGATGGGTTGGCCTAATAAGACCAAAAAATTTTAGAGATAGGGCAACAAAATTTTAGCCTAATTTGAAATCGATAAGCTCGATAGCCCAAATGGCCAAATGGGTGTTGAAATTTAGTGGGCTAGCCTGATAGTACGAGCCACTTAAAGGCTATGTTGTTTGTTTCACAAGTGATGTGGAACAAAATATACATGGAATTTATATGTAAGCTCATCTTTAGTATTTTTTTAAATTAAATTTGTAAATAAAATTTTGATAAATATATTAATAAATTTATAGAGAAAATTTCACTTTTAATCCTGACTATTGGAGTCTTGTTAATTGCAGTCCACGAGTTTCAAAACTATCGATTTAGTACCTTAATTATTCAAAATTTTTCTCAATTTCAGTCACTTCGGCTAAATTGCCGGCTAAAACTCTTCGAAAAATTTTAATTGACCACACTATGTTTAATCACAAGGGCAATTTTGTCTTTCCACGGAAAGTTGATTTTCGCCTCTTCCTAATTTGGTCACGCTCCGGCTAAATGGAATCTTGGGAACTTTTCTCTTTCATCTCTCCTAACCTCTGATTTCTTATCTAAGTCATAATGCTTTCATTGCCATGGGGAAGTTTCTAATTTTCACCTCTAAATTCATCTCAAATCAAACTTCACTCAACATTTCAACTCCAAAATCCATGTCTTAGATTTTTGTGGACCAATAAAAATAAAAATGAAAATTCATGGTGCTTATTTAGTACTCAAATTATTATTTTTATTTCTTGAAAATCACTAGTGTGGACAGTGGAACAAAATCTGGAAAACAAGACCCATCACCATCAATTCATGCTTGAATGAATCCTGGTAGTCAAAGTAAAACGACGATGTTCTTCATTAAACAGAGCTTTTGATCTTTTTACTACGGAGTATAACATTAATGGCGTCTCCAAGAATAGAATTAAAAGTAAATATTGAAGAAAAATGGAAGCTTAAAAAAAGAGAGAAAAATATACTACTCCGCATATTATATACATGCTCATGGCTTTTCTTCCTTCTCGAATGTCAGAGTTCTTGAATCTCCGATGGGCGATCGCTTAGAAAGAAAAAGAAAGAATAAAAGAAGGAAAAACAATTTCATGGAGACGCACCACTGCATGATGTAGAACCTGGCCCGTTGTTCTTTGATAAGGGTGGCGCATTTTCTGGTGAAAGCACACCTTTTGTGAGACTAGGAAGAGGCTAAAATCAACTTTCCCTTTTTCGCATAAACATGGAAAGACGAAATTGCCCTTGTGATTAAACATAATGTGGTCAATTAAAACTTTCCAGTGAGTTTTAGCCGGCAATTTGGCCAGAGTGATTGAAATTGAGAAAAATTGAATAGTTAAGGTACTAAATTGATAGTTTTGAAACTCGTGGACTGCAATTAACAAGACCCCAATAGTTATAGGACCAAAAGTGAAATTTTCTTTAAATTTATAACAATAATTTTTTTTTTTTTATGAAAATAAATAATGAAAAATAAAAAACTTATTATAATATTATATTATAGATTTATAGTGTGAGTATATTAATAATTATTTTTACTTAGAATTTGGAAATGGAGGCTTAGATTGATTTAATGATGTATAAGTTTATATTTATTACTGTAAATGCGCTAGTTTATTATAATTAGAAGTTAGAATTTTAATTTGGAAACGTTAAAAGTTTTAGTTGACCCGATAAGCCCGACAACCCGAGGTTTTAAGCTTAGGGCCAAGAATTTTAACTCCAACCAAAAAAAAAGAAGATAAGCCTGACAGTTCGATAAGCATCTAGTTATTTCCCCCTTTATGATTTTTTGAAAAAATGACACCTAATGGTGTTTGTATCTCCTTTTACCAATGGATGACAATATTTTCATCCAGGATTGGTTCTGTTATTGGCCCTTGAAGTAACTTCTTGTTCAGCGGACACAGTTGCGAAGGAGTAGATGCTGAAACATAGAAAAAAAGAATAAGAATTAGAGATAAGTCTCATCTTAACCGTTAAGAACAATTTTTTATGGGTTTAATTATAATAAACTAATAAAGTTTTAAACTAGTAAGTTGTATTTTGTTAAACTAGTAAGAAACTTAAAAGAATGAAAAAGGAGTAGGGAAAAAACAGAAGTACTGTGTGGTGCAGTCTAGCCAGTAGACGAAGGAAAAAAAGGAGATCACTAAAAAAATGGAACAAATATAAACAGTAGCAGAAAAGAAGAAAAAAGAAAAGGAAAAAAAAAACCTTACAGAGTGGTCGCTGGAGGCTTGACGGGTGCCTTTCCACTCAATGATTTTCATGTGTAGTAACTAGTATTTTAGGAATAATTAGATTTAGACAGGAACTGAAACATTGAAACTTTGCAAGTTTCCTTAAATGAAAAGCATACTTTAGTCTTATTCCCCATAACCCTTAATGTAAAACAAACATATGCAATTTTTATTCTAATTTAAATTTTCTTTGTTCTACAACTTCATTGATTTGGGGCTACCATTGATGCATTTGGTGCTTTGCTAGGTGAGTCTGAATTGCTAGAGACTTTCAGTGTGATTTTTTGCTGGCATTTCTGTGTTACTTTTCTATGCTGGAAATATGTTAGGAAGTATTTTTTTTTTATTCCTTTTTTTTAGTTTGCCGGACTTCATTTTAACTTGTCTTGACATTCATTAATGCCTTTTGTCTTTTCTCTGGTCATGGAAGTTTATGCTCTGTGGAAGGTCCCAGGACTTTTGCCTGCTTTTGTGCTTAAGGGAGGTGAAGTTTCTCGTTTTGTGATTGGGGGTGCAGACTTGATGTTCCCTGGCATCTATGTTCCTGCTGAAGGGTTGCCATTATTCTCAGCTGGGGAGGCATGGGCAGTGTTAGTTCCTGGAAATCCTGCTGCTATAGCTGTAAGCTTCTAAAAGTTTGTCCATCTAGATATAAGGATTTCTTAATGTGATGATTAATTTGTTGCTTTAATGCATTTTTGTTTCTCTTTATAGGTCGGGACTACTACCATGAGCAGCACTGAAGCTTTAAAAGCTGGCTTGCGTGGAAAAGCTTTAAGAATAAATCATTACTATCGAGATACACTTTGGTATGTTTTCTAGGAAATGTATCAAATAAAAGTATTCTAGGAAATTTAGCATTGATGTAATCTCTTTTTCAGGGAAGCAACTGAAAATCCATATGTGCCAAATGCTGGCTTTTTAGAAGATGTTGTTTTTGAGGATCCTGCTTTCATATCTACTTATGAGGCCTCTGGATCACGTGAAGGTGATGATTCAGTGGAAAAAGTAAATTCCATTGATAATGAAGGAGCTGCAGATGCTGTGGAAGTCGAAGCCACTTCCTCTAGTAGTGGTCATGCTCCCAAAATACAATCTGATGTTACAAATGAAGAGACTGAACAACTAGCTGATGATATGGTTGGCTTGAAGGTGATAGAGAATGTCTCCGCAGATGAATTGAAATCAGATGATCAACATCCCCTATCAGCTGCAGACATAGATGCACTACTAGACAAATGCCTATTGCAAGCTCTATATACCACTGTCAAGGAGAAGGACCTTCCTATGCCTGGAAGTACATTATGGTATGATTTAGTGCGGTTATCAAAATTTCCCATATGAAGCATAGTAATTGGTTGGGAATTGATAGTTTCGGTTGAACTTTGACTTTGTATGGTATCTGGCATAATTCATAAGTTGTCTCAAGGAAGCTACCACATTGTCAGTGACCCTTGGGTTAAGTTGACATTGCCAAGGGAGGCCTCCTGATCTTGAGGTGAGGAGTTCATCTCCTCCCTCCCTAAGAAGAGAAAAGGAACACCCAAAATTAGAAGCTATAGTTTAGTCTTACTTGTATGCCAGTTCATTCTTAACTAATAGACAGAGGAGCCCTAATATTTTGTGTTGTTAATGCTGATGCTTCATGATCTCTTGATTGGCTTTTCAGTAGGTAAGGACCATGCACATAATGTGTAACTGTTAAAAGGAACATGGCTACGGAGAAGTAAATCAGACACATATGAAACAATTCAATGGTTTCTTTGGCTAATGGTTGAGGACTTCTGAAGATTAGTATTCCTATCAGAATTATTTAGCTCTTATTAAGAACTGGAACTTAAAAAAAAAGAGTAGAATATGTGACCTTACTGTGGGTAATTCGATCCAATAAACCCCATTCTTGATACTTGTTACTGAAGTGTCCTTTCATCATCCCAAAATCTTCCTTGGAACAAAATTGAAAACCTTCCTTCTTTACTCTTATTTCCATTTAAATATGAGTGGTGTAGCTTTTGCAACTAAAAGTTGAGCCTAAATGTTTACTGCACTTCTCATTTACTTATTATGTATACTGCCTTGTCTGTTAGAGTATTTGTAACTTCAAGCTTTCTTTTGACTCATCTGATGGTGTGTCCGACTGCTTGTTCCATGCAGGTCAAGTCATGTGCTTCCCTGCAGGCCTTCAGGCATAACATTAGACATAAAGAAGTCTTCTTACAAGAAACTTTCCAAGTGGTTACAAGCTAAAGCTTCTGCAGGATGGGTATGACTATCCAGACCTTTAACTATGTGATCCCTCTAACTTTGTTGTATTGCTGGAAAGAAAAGGAACAAATAGAAAAAGAGTGACATTTGTGATGAAAGAATTCCTTGTTGATGTTTTTAAGTTTATTTTTATTATACTACTGGTTGTTCATGCTTTGAGCATATTAGTCCCTTAGTTATGACATAATAGCTTTGTAGTCCCTAGTTGATTGATGTGGGCACATTTGCTCTTCAGTTATCACCCAAAGCTGTCAATTTGGTCTTTCACCAAACAGAATGTATTAGGGTCCGTTTGGAAAGCAGGAAAATGACTTCTGAAAAATGTTTTCTGGAAAATGAGTCATTTTCCGGAAAACAGTTTCATTTCCAGTGTTTGGATGTATTATGGAAAACTGTCTTTGTGTGTTTGGTTCATTTTCTGGAAAATGGATAGAATTGTATACTTTTTAAACATTGTAATTGTTTTATTTAAAATATAAAAAATTATAATAGTTATTAAAATAATGGTATTTAATAAAAAGAATAGAATTTATTAAAAAATAAAAAATAATAAAAATAAAAAATAATAAAAAATAAATGTAGCAGAGGTTTTCGGCGGTTTCCCCACGTCTCCACCTCCTTGGTCCATGGTCATGGGTGATATGGCTTGATTTTGGTCAAAAACATGCTAAACAGCTATTCTGGCGATTCCGTAAAATGACTTACGGAAAAAAATTCCGTAAGTCATTTTCCAGAAAAATGAACTGATTTTCCTTGGTCAACGGAAAACATTTTCCGTTGACCACATTTTCCAGGAGTTGCCAAACACAGAAAACTCGGAAAACATTTTCCGGAAGTCATTTTACAGGTTACCAAACATACCCTTAACTTCAAACTACTTAAAAAACTATAAATTGATAGAATTTTCTTTGCATCCTCATTGAGTGGTTAAAGTGATATGGATTTATTAATTTATTTTCGGAGTTAATAGATCCTTTTAGGCGAGGGACTAAATCGGCAACTTTAAAGTGGTAATTGAGAACCAAATATGCACAAGTCAAACAACTAGGGGACCAAAATAACTATTATGCTTTTCATCCCCCCACTATTTATTGCCAGTCTCTTTTATCTTGTTTATGTGCTAAATTTTGTAAATTGCGTATCTCTTTTTCATTTTGGTTCCTGCATTTTCCTGTTTCCATAGTCAGTAGTTGTAGTGGAACTGTCTTGCTGTCCTGTACAATCTAATATTTATTTATTTGTTTTGTTTGTCAGTAAAAAAAATCTAAATTTTCTCTATATTCTTCCCTTGTCCTGGCTTGAAAGCAGAATATATCAATGAGTTGACACTCATTTTCTTTGATTATTGCATCCAAAGTTGTGTTCCTTATATGTAACTAATGAGAACTTCTCTTGGCACTCACAGATCACAGTAAAAGAAGATAAGCATAAGAAAGAGGTCAATCTGTTTTCAGTTAACCGAAACCATCCAGATTATATGTCCTTTAAGCCAGAGAAGAAGAAGCCTGAGAAGACTGGGAAATCCATTAATGATGCTTCTAATGAAGAGCAGTCATCCAAACTATTGGAAGTAGCTGAAATTTATAAACCTACTGTCTATGTTAATCCAATTTTTGCTGCTGTAGGAGTGAATTTGGATAAACTGTTCACTGCATCGGAAGCTTCTGAAATAGTTTTCCAGTATGTTGAGAAAGAAAAACTTGTTAAACCAACAAATAGGTCTGTTGTCATTCTTGATGCAACCTTATGTGATGCTCTATATAAAGGAGCAATAAAAAAGGGATCAACTTATCCCACTGAAATTCATAAGAAGGATTTAGGGTCTACTTTTATCAACCGAATGCAAGCCCATCATAGAGTTACAAGAGGAAATGATTCAGCTGTTCGGAAAGGTGCTTTGAAGCCTATTCAGATCATGACAGAAAGAAGGCAAGGCAATAAAAAAGTGACTAAGCTTTCTGGGTTGGAGTCATTTTTGATAGATCCTGAGGTATTGGCTTCAGAGCTGCAGAAGAAATTTGCTTGTAGCACCTCTGTGACAGAACTTCCAGGTATTCTACAAATTTTCTTCTTCTTTACTCACTCTTTATGTCTTTTCCCTCGTACAATTGGGAGAGGAGTACTATTGCTGTCAATGTTGTCCATGGGTTTTGATGGTATGCAATTCAGTTGTAAGGAAAATAGTTGAAAATAATGCTATCCGTGTATTTATAGCTACCTTGAGATAGTTGGACTACCCTCAACAGGTAACTGGTTTGCCATTAAGGCACACTTCCCTACTATTTAGATTTTAGATGGACATTGTGGTTATCAATGAAGTGTCCATTGGTATTCC
>CP025647.1:24449558-24548440 GCA_003576665.1 Ipomoea trifida | reverse complement strand
CATTTATGGACAAGTTCATTGATGCTGATTTACTATTATTCCACCTAAAGGCTTGGGTCGGTTAATTTGAGTTTGTTTCATTGTTTCCCGGTCAGTTTATGCTGCTTGTTCTAATGAGGTACGTAGTTCAGCCAGCCTGTTGTTTTCCTACTTGGTCAGCTGTTGTTCTTAGGTGCATCATCATCATCATCATCTTAAATTCTACTTTGGTAGGAAGAAAAGGAAAATCATGAACTACTTCCGTACTTTGTTAGGAAGAGAGGAAGATAACAAATCATTATCTCTTAAATTTTATTTTAGGTTAAACAAGACTATATTTTTGCTTGGTTTTATTATAAATTTCACTTTTGGTCATTTGAATCTTTGTTGAAACAGATTGTTTAAATTTCTGTCATGTTTTTACTTCTCGTTGTTTAGACTTGTCATATGTTGGGTCAGTTGTTAGCAATTTCTGTCATGCTTTTACTTCTCGTTGTTTAGACTTGTCATATGTTGGGTCAGTTGTTAAGCAATTTCTGTCATGCTTTTACTTCTCGTTGTTTAGACTTGTCATATGTTGGGTCAGTTGTTAAGCAATGTCGTTCTATTGCTAGAGACATTGGGAACGTTTTTGTTCACCATATCAAGAGGTCAGCAAATCATGTGGCTCATGTGCTTGCACGAGCAACTGGTTCTATGTCTGTCCTAGGTTCGTGGGTTTCTTCCTCGCCTACTTGTATTGCTCAGTCTGTTCGTTTGATTTTCAAAAAGACTATTTTTTTCCCATTATTTTTGCTTGGTTTTATTATAAATTTCACTTTTGGTCATTTGAATCTTTGACATTATACATGAATCACATTTGGTCTTGACTATTAATATTTTTTAATTAGGTGTATAGACTATGTAATTTGTATTACATTTGGTCTTATTGTCTAATTTCTTCGCTAACTATCGTGAAGTCTTCATACCAGAAGAAGCAAATGCAGTGTTCCTCCCAGAAGTGATAATTGGTTAAAAAATTGGACGGCACGAACAAATGCAATACAAAGTATATAATTATGCACCTAGTTAGAAATTCTAATAATCAAGGATCAAATGTAATTCATGTATAATAGTCGGGGGTAATTATGCACATAGTTAGAAATTCTAATAATCAAGGATCAAATGTAATTCATGTATAATAGTCGGGGGTCGGGGGCCAAAAGTAAAAATTTTTCTTTTCTTTTACTAGGGCAACACTAATGGTAACAGTTAATCACAGTTCTAGAAATTTATCCCAAATCAGTTCTAGAAATTTGTCCCAAATGAAATTCACTAAAACTAAATAAATTAAATTGGGAAATTGACACTTCTCTATCAAAGTTATAGCGATATAATCTTATTTTTCCTTTCAATTATAGGTGCATTTACTTTTACCTATATCTAACACTTTGATTTACAGTTGACTTTCAAAATCCAAAAAATGAGAGGTCTCTAAAGTTATTATTAACTAAATCTTTCAATATAATTGTTTGTTTTACCAAATGCATGAAACAAATAAGATAATTTCTTCCGGATCTTGTTCTCGAATTATAATTGCATGTCTAGAAATGAGAATTGAGAGAAATTAACATTTGACTTAAAAGAAGAATGACATTGAGAGGTTTAACTAATATTCCTATGAATAGAGCTCTTATTGTTTATGCCTTGAATATTTCCTATGAATTGTTAATGAGTTTGGATACTAATATTTCTGTAACTAATAATTACAAATTTCAACATTAGTTCTTCAAATCTCTGCTTGACATCTCAAAGGTTCAAAATGAACAAAAATAATCATTGTAAATTTCATTATATTGTATAAAATTTAACATATAAATATGAAATATAATTAAAGAAATGAAATTATAAAATTAACTAAATGTGTGAAATAAATATTATATTTAGAAATTTTCTTATATTTATTACATATATATACTTATGCACTATATTAATCATACAAAATTGAAATGCTAATTTTGTTAATTTTCAAATGTAGTTATTTTAATTATAAATCTAGCAATATAAATTATATATAACTAGTATTTTCGCCCGTGCGTTGCACGGATTGGATTTGCTATAATATTTTAAGAATATTTGGATCGATATACAATTATATAAATTATAACATCGAATATTATATAGCGCAATTGATGAAATTGATTGGATCAACTATGTTTTTTTGATGTTTTTCTTGCTTGAAATATAGCAAATAATTGTCCAATTACACAATGCGATGCACGGATAAATTTTTTATTATATATTTAGATAATAAAAATAAAGATAAAATTATAAAAAAAAAAATTATAATATTGAACATATACATTATATAAACCCTAATGCCAGATTGAGAAAAATTGAATCTGTTTCCCTAAACCCAATGAGAATTGAAAGAAAAAACAGGCACAACAACAGAATTTTCAGATTTGACAGTGGGGATGTCTGGAATAATTGCACTGCGTTTCTCTTTTAAAGTTCGCAGTATATGATTAGGGATTTATATAAGGTTGTATCTTATTACGATAGAATTGTAGTATGATAGGAATTGTAATGTAGAATTGTAGTACGATAGGAATTGTAATGTAGAATTATAGTACGATAGAAATTGTAATGTAAAATTCTACAACGAATAGGAAAATAGAAAATAATAGCATCCTAAATATTGTATGACTGTTTTGGGCGGGAAACTTAAAGTGAGAATTTTGTTTTTATATATAGTATAGATTACGCACACCAAAATATTACAGGTCTGTTTTGGGCGAGAAGTTAAAACTGAGGATATTGTTTTTATTAATAGTATAGATTGCATTGCAGAGAAATATATATATACTGAATTATTATCATTAGTAATTCTAGTCTAGAATTGTATTACGAATAGGAACGTAGGGAAGAATATATATTTTATTAGGAATTCTATTTGAATTTACAATTGTATTAGGGATAGGAATTGTATTACCATATTTTACAATATTACGCAAACCATAATATTATAGGTCTGTTTTGGGCGGGAAGTTAAAACTGAGGATATTGTTTTTATTAATAGTATAGATTACGTAAATTATATTATAGAATTTGTCTATATACAAATAAATAAATATTATGTGCATATACAACATATTATACAATTATATTAGGAAATCTATCCGATTAGGGTTTAAATTTACTCATACAAAATTTAAAATTTACATCTTGTTTTTTTTTTTTAAATAATATAATTCTCTTAGTTATTATTTATATTGTTAGAATTATAATACATATGAAATACAATTAGAAATAAATTAATTTAATTATATAATTTTTCCTATAAATTTATCTAAATATGTACATGATTAGAGACTATATTAACCATACAAAATTTTAATTTTAATTTTAATTTGGTATGCTATGAATAGATACTTGATAAAAAATATGGAAGTCCAACTATATTATTATATTGTACTATATTTGAATATATTTTTATTTTTATTTTATTTAAATTCATAATAACATAATTTTTTTCATGCATCACACATGTAAAACACTAGTTATATTTATAACTTAATAAGTACATCTATTTTTTTTTCCAATTATTCAAAGATTTAAAAAATATATTTATTTATCTATAAGTGTGGGTGCATAGCGGGGATACTTTCCCGCACCCGCTCCCATGCTCACGCACGCGCGCGCGGATATACAAAATTTCTCTGCCCTGCACCTATTACTCAAATTTTATGAGCATTTTACTACATGTTGAGGTGAGAATATAGCCATATAGATAACCCGTTGAGTGTGGATAGAATTATAATCCCGAAAAATGAGGAGTTTTTGCAAGTTGCATGCACTACGTACTATAGTTGTGGCTTCATAGGTTAGGGATATGATGGTGACACAACAAAACTAGATTGCTAGAAAAATTGAATGGTCATAAAAGTGATAAGAGTCTAAGAGATGTGGATATTCCCACAAATATCCTATATTGTTAACTCTTTCCTTTTAATTCAATATAATCCCTAGCCATCCACCCCAACGAGTGCTATCTCAATACATACATCCATATATATTCTATATGCTAATGCGATGGATGATAGATAACGACCATTTCTTTTATTTGTTCAAATTGTTTAGGTTTGCCTTTTGCTATTAGTAGTTTCTATTGGTGGACGGTCTATAAATTTAATACGTAGTATTAGTTTTCTTTTAGGGTGCAATATGTCCTAACCTTGAACTAAAGTTACATCTCTGGCTTTAACATATATACACATTAATGCACTCACATATATAGAGTACAAATTTGCATTATTACTTGCTTAGATACCTCTTACCCAAAATTAAAAGGGCAATGGCAAATGGATCAAATAAAAATAAGTGTCCAAAAGAAAATCGAGAACTCATCTTAGTCGTTGATTTGGGAGTGATTGGTTTTAAAGCAAGGAGAAAATGCAATTGTATTTTGATAATAACTCAAACTTTGAAGTACAACGTAACGATGAATACTTTAAAGTGTAGCTAGTGATATATTAAAGTGGAATGCACTTTTACATATTATCAAATTAAATGCACTTTCGGATTAGCAAATATTGGGTGCACATCTATGTACCATCAGATGAACTTTGTAATTTTATTGGATGTATTTTGTAGTTGTGCGTGACCTTCTCTGGTGCTGTAGCTAGCTTTAGGTGCATAATTTTTTCCTTCTTAAGGTGCGTGGTTTGTATGCTTAAGGTGCGTCAGTGTCGAAACTTAAGGTGAGTGAACCTAAAGCTTTAAGGTGCGTGGTTTTCCTTCTTAAGGTGCGCGGGAAACCTTCCCCGCACCTGAACCCTTTCACTCAGGTGAGAACGAATGCCTAGGAAAGGAATGAAAACCAATCGCAACCATCCACTTGTCCAGATCTAACTAATCAGATGTAATTTTACAAAAAAAAAAAAAAAAGATGCGGTGGCATTTTTTGTAAATAGCTCAAACTTTGACACAAGTAACGTGTATTAAAAGTGCAAGTAACTGGTGCAAGTGTGCAAGTAAAATGTACAAGTAAAATCACTTAAAAGTGCAACTATTTTTACTTCAGAGTGCAAGTAATTATCTTTTTTTTTTTTTTTTTTTTTTTTTTTTTTTTTTTTCACATTGATGCACCTAATGATAACGTCTTTCACATTAGTGCACTTAATGATAAAGTTTGGTGTAACTAATGATAACGTCAGATGCACTTAATATTGATGTTCGGTGTACATTATTTATTGCACTTTTAATACATTTTACTTGTACTTAGGTGTACTCTATGAAAACTGTTAATTGTGCTTTTAATACAATTTACTTGGACTTTAAAGTTCAATTATTTACGAAAATGTCACTTTATAAAACAATGTTTATGATTCGTTAGGTCTAGACATATGAACAACTGCGATGAATTCTCATTCCTTTCCTCGGCATGTGGTTCTCATCTGATCTGTCTCATATATATATATATATATATATATATATATATATATATATATATATATATATATATATATATACACACACACACACACACACATACACAAACCACACATCTTAAGAATCTTAAGTTTCAACAACCCACGCACCTTAAACATACAAATCACGCATCTTAAGAAAGAAAGTCATCCACCTTAAGCTTCAAGTTGACGCACCTTAAGTTTCAACAACTACTCACATTAAGCACACAACTTACGCACTTTAAGCACAAAATCCACGCACCTTAAGCACAAAACTCACGCACCTTAAGTACCAAAACCACGCATCTTAAGAAGGAAAACCCCTCATCTTAAATTTGACCTAAATGTAAAATTACTAAATTGCCACCACATTTTTTTTAATTATGTTAATCTTGGACGTTAATTTAAGTAAGATCAATGACTCAGATTTAACCGCACGAGAACTAAATTATATATATATATATATATATATATATATATATATATATATATATATATATATATATATATATATATAGGGGTGCACTCTCGTGAGAACTCTCGCCCAGGTAGGAAATGAGAACGCTCCACAGTTGTCCACGTGTCCAGATCAACGAATCAGATGCAATTTTAAAAAAATGACGCGGTGGCATTTTCGTAAATAACTGGAACTTTGGTGCACCTAGTTTTACTTACAAGTGCACCTAGTTTCACTTAAAAGTGCACCTAGTTTCACCTTACAAGTGCACCTATTTTCGCACATATTTTCACTTACAAGTGCAAGTAATTTACCTTATTAATATTCATGCACCTATTTTCGCGAAAGTACAAATGCAAGTAATTTACCTTGTTAATATTCATGCACCTGGGTGCAACCTAGGTGCACCTAGTTATAACATAGGTGCACCTAGTTATAACATAGGTTGCACCTAGTTATAACATAGGTTGCACCTAGTTATAACATTAGGTGCACTTAGTATTGATGCTCACTGTACAATTCACTTGCACCTGTAATACATTTTACTTGCATCTGCAATACATTTTTCTTGCACTTGTGCAAGTAATTTACTTTGTTAACATTCATGCACCTGGTTGCAACCTATGTGCACCTAGTTATAGCAATAGGTGCACCTAGTTATAACATTAGGTACACTTAGTATTGATGCTCATTGTATAATTTACTTGCACTTGTAATACATTTTACTTGCACGTGTGCACCTATTTTCACTTGCAGGTGCAAGTAATTTACCTTGTTAACATTTATGCACATGGGTACACCTATGTGCACCTAGTTATAACATGAAGTGCACCTAGTTATAACGTTAGTTGCAACTACATTCCGAACACGTGGCGCGCTGTGATTCGTTCGCAGTTCTCTCCTGGGCGGCCAGTTCGCACCTGAACGCGATCATATATATATATATATATATATATATATATATATATATATATATATATGTTGCAAATTGCTATCTAATGAGTCAATAATAATGTGTTCGAAACAACCTGTTTCTGTCATCTCAATAATTTTTATTGGCATTTCTCCGACCTTTCAATTTATTCTCATTCGGTGCCCATATGAGCTCAACACTTTTCACATATGCCTGCGGGCTGCGGATGGCTACCGTAAATTTGGAATTAATGAGGTGAATCTGTCAGTTTTTCAAATATTTAAAATTGAAAATATTACTTTTAATACAAAGTTGTAGGGTATCTATATTATAACTACCTTTAGTTCTTAAATTATTAGTGAAGTGAAATTTTTATTCTTCAATTAACGAATTTGTTAAAATTTATTGTTTTTTTTTTTTTTTTTGAGAATTGTTAAAATTTATTGTTACTTTGCAAAATTCTAATTGATTATTATTACTAATTGAAGTTCGCCTCATATTTTTTCTCCAAGTTGCACTCTGATCTTACACCATGATTTAGTGATTAAAATCGGAAAACGCTGACTACTATTTAAATCTATCTCATTCTTTAAAAAAGAAATTCATCAGCCTAACAAAAATTACTAGTATATTTATTTTGGTTGTTGTTGCTGTAAATCTTAATAGATCAGAACTATTAAAGAAAGGACTAAAATGTCACTAAAAATTTGGGGACTAAAAGTTTTTTTTTTTTTTTTGAAACCGGGGACTAAAAGTTGAAACACTTATAACATAGAAACTAAATTCACTATTACTATAAAACTTGGGGACCAAAAAGTATCCTTTAAATTGTTATTGAGTGCACTTTAATTATGAAATACTAATAATATACGTACAAATAAAACATGCATTCACAAATCAATTATGGTATACATTAGATGTGCATGGCATATAGTAAATAGTAATGATATCTATTGCTGATATTGATTATATTAATATGAATTAACATCAAATAATAAAGTAAATAAATGAACTAAGAGAAAAAAAGTGATTGCACAGAGCAAATCTTTTTTTTTTTTTTGAATGATAGATCAGATGACTTCAATACAAAGATTAGGAATATATAAAACTGACTCTAATAGGAAAGATGACATAGGAGAAGCCTGACCAACATAGTAGCTGGTATTTGATGACCATTAGTTAAGGTAACCATAGGCAAAGTCTTAGACTTTGTGACATTGGTCATAAGAGATAGATTACTAGAAATGTGGTCTAAGGTCCCTGTGTCTAGAATCCAAGTACTAGTGGTACTAGCTTGAGAGAAACACAACAGAGAAGAGGTACCAATGGTGAGAGAAGAAGCCATAATATTATTCAAAAGAACAACAAAATCTGTCTCAAGCTCCAATATTATTCAGAAGAAGCCAATGGCGACGGGATTTTAGCACCAGGCTTGCGCCGAGGTTCCAATTAGGCCTATGGTGTTGGTTTGGGAGAAGAATCACAAGGCAGATGTCGAAACAAGAAAACAGTCGCGGCAGCACTCCGGTGCACCGTGGCCAGGGGAAACAAAAAGGTTATTTAGGGTTTAGGCTCTGATACCATGTTGAAATTGAGGGATTGAAAGACCTGGCGGGTGGAGAATAACGACCACCCACCAGTTAGGTAGAAGCAAAGTATGTGAGAAAACCAGAGAATAATATGAATATATGAATATATTATAATGCAAGATTACAATAGGTGATTCTCTATGTTCCTAAGTACCTCTATGTATACTAAACTACATACCAAATCTATCCTAATAGAGCTAGAAAACTAAGTCCACCCTACTAGGAGTTTCCTAATAGTGTACTCAAGCCAGTTGCATTGTAACATATCAGTGCACTGTGAAGTTTTACCTAGTGCACATACAAAGTATAATAATTATGAAAATCTCACGCCATTTTTTCTTATTCTCTTATTTTTGAGTTGATCATCCCAAATGTATAGATGTGGTTATTCTTTTTTTTTTTTTTTTTTTTTTTTTTTTTTTTTTTTTAAAAATTTTTTTTTTTTTATTTTTTTTATTATATATATATATATATATATATATATATATATATATATATATATATATATATATATATATATATATATATATATATATAATTCAGTATAGAGGATGATGGATGGTATACTAAGCCTGAGCCACATGGACCGGTCTAAGAAAATAAATGGATCAAGAAGACCCAAGAAAGATATTCAATACGCCGCCACTGAAGAGCTTAATAAAGATTAAGCTTAATATTTGTAATATAATTAAGATTATGGCTTATCATTCATAATGTAACAAGACTCCCAATATGGGATAATTTAGGATTCTTATTCTTTGTAGGTCAGAAGTCCAAAATATGTATTAAATAGATCCATACATGGGAAAGGGCACCTATACTCTCTGTAAGTCATAAACCCAACAAAGGGTATTACTTTTTTTTTTTTTTTTAAATACTTATTTCATTTCTATTATATTCTCTACATATTTCATTTATTATGAAATAACATTTTTATTTTTCTAAAATCTATTCCGTGAATCAAACGTATTGTTAAATATTTACTATTATAACCACGTCTATAAATAAATCGCACAAAATTAAGTAAGCATTGATTCCCATTTTAAAAAATCAAGTACTTGATTTTAAATACTTCAATAACTCAGACTCAACTTGTTCTATTGATTGTAACCTTGTCTATCGTACATAAAGAATATTGAGGAATATGGATAATTGGCAAATATACGCATAAACCACAAAAAAAATGCATCCCAAAACGACAGGACGAAAAATATAAAAAAGAAAAAAAGAGAACCAAAGCCAACCATTAAATATTCAAGAATGAATTTGCATAAAAATGAACAACATTCTTTTTCCCCTATAAAAGGCGCCAAGCTTCTCCCTTCCAACTCGGTTTCGAACCACAAAACAATATTCTTTCTTAGTTCCAAGTAAGCTTCTGTTTATTTTCTTGCCATCTTTACTATACAAAATCTTGAAACGGGGAAGGAAAAGAGAGAAATGGCGGAAAACGAGTGGCTGAACGGGTACTTGGAGGCGATTTTGGACGTGGGAACGGACAAAAATGGCGGGCGAGGCGGCGAGGAGAGGAGCAGGAAGATGGAGAGCTTCAAGAAAACAATATTCAGCGGCAAGTTTGATGACAAGTTCATGTCTGAAAGGCTTCTCCAGGCCCAGAAAGAGAAACCAGAACTGAAGCTGTTTAGTCCGACCAAGTACTTTGTTGAAGAGGTTGTTAACAGCTTCGATGAGACTGACCTCCACAGGACATGGATTAAGGTTAGTAAACGCCTCTATGGCTTCTCAAAAACCTGAGTGCTTAGCTTGCTTAATTACAGAAGAATGGTAATAAAGATTAGAGTATAAGCAACAAACAGAACACAAGTCCCACAAGTGACGATTTCTCTGGGCCAGTTTCCGTGCCTCTCGGAGCAAATACGGGTGGACTCGGACCGTTAAATAAACGGAGAAAGACCCAGTAGATTTACCAAAAAAAAAGTACGGAGAAAGTCCCGTACATTTACCAAAAAAAACAAACATAACAGAAGATTCTTTCATTATGTTGGGCAGAGGCTGGTAAAGGCCAAGGCTAGCACCATGTGGTTAGAGATTGTTGGACGGAGACTGGTAAATGATCAAGTGTCCAGCACTCTGCCTCTTAAAATTGTGATGGAGTTTTATAAAGAAATAAAGTTGCGCTAGTTAGTAGCGAAGGTGCAACTTTATTTCTTTATATAAGACAAACTCAACTAATCTCCACCTTGTCGAACATACCGTTTAGGAGAAAAGACATATCTCATATATACCCATGGGTCTGGACAACCATGCTCATCTTAACATCTAGAAACACTGACTGCCTTTGTCAACATGTCTGTTGCATTCTCACTTGTCGCTGCTAACTTATAACTTTTGGCGTAGTGGTGAGCGTATGATCCTAAAAGAGTGCGAGTTTATACTAAATCAAGTGTTAAAATTAAGGTTGAGGAATGTAGCCAACACTTTTCACGTAAAAAGAAAAGTAGATGCTCAGAAAAGGAATAGATACACAGTGAAGTGATGATGTCTGAGTGAATATATTGGGTGGGCTGGCAGGTTGTAGCAACAAGGAATTCTCGGGAGCGCAATAACAGGCTCGAGAATATGTGCTGGAGGATTTGGCATCTCTCCCGCAAGAAGAAACAGGTCTCTCAGCTCCCATCTTCAACTTTTACCTATTCATCACTATAACTATATGCACAATATGAGTTACATACTACTTCACAGTAAAAGCAGAAAGTGAAAAAACTGATAAAGCAATTTTGTAGTGTTTGGTGGTCTCAAGAAACATTTCAATGGCAGATAGCTTCGGAGGATGCACAAAGGTTGGTGAAAAGGAGGGTTGAGCTAGAAAAAGGTCGTATCGATGCAGCAGAGGATCTTTCTGAACTCTCGGAAGGGGAGAAGGAGAAAGGGGAAATGAATCGGATAGATTCCCTTGCTTATATGCCAAGAATTAACTCAGATACACAGATATGGTGTGATGACGATAAGCCAAGACAACTGTACATTGTCCTGATCAGGTAATCAGAATTCCCATTCTCTAACAAATGTCATTTTTCAAGGAACACAGTGAACTAAGAACCAATCAGAGATAAAATGAAATGAAAAATTTGTAATAAAAGTGGCATTCCATGAAGGAATTGAAGTTTCATGTGATAGATGTTTACTGTTTATGTAGTATTCACGGGTTGGTTCGTGGAGAAAACATGGAACTTGGACGGGATTCTGATACTGGTGGCCAGGTAGTGATGTTACCTGTCCTGTTTTGTTTCAAAACAAATACTCCATACCAGAAGTGAGACCTAAACTGTGTATTCAAACAGATAAAGAATGCCAACTTGCAGATCGAAATGCAGAAAGATAGATAAGGTGTTATTTGATTTCACTAACCGCATATATGTTTTCAGGTGAAGTATGTGGTAGAGCTAGCACGAGCACTTTCCAACATGAACGGAGTACATCGTGTTGATCTTCTGACCCGACAGATCACTTGTCCAGAGGTAGACTTCAGCTACGGTGAACCAATCGAGATGCTGTCATGCCCATCTGATGGTTTTGGAAGCTGTGGTGCCTATATAGTCCGAATCCCCTGTGGACCACGCGATAAGTAATTCGTTATTATAACTTTATCAAGCTAGCAGGAAAGTGTTGAATCAATTCTGAACATTTATTTTTTTGTTATGTTACAGATACATTCCAAAAGAATCACTGTGGCCATATATACCAGAATTCGTCGATGGGGCTTTAGGCCACATTGTGAATATGGCAAGAGCTTTAGGAGAACATGTGAATGATGGGAAACCGGTGTGGCCTTATGTGATCCATGGCCATTATGCTGATGCAGCAGAGATAGCAGCACGCCTATCCGGGACCTTAAATGTGCCAATGGTTTTAACAGGCCACTCGCTAGGTAGAAACAAGTTTGAGCAACTACTGAAACAGGGGAGGCTCACCAAGGAGGATATAAACGCCACATACAAAATACTGAGAAGGATCGAAGCTGAAGAGTTGGCACTGGATGCTGCAGAAATGGTGGTTACTAGCACACGCCAAGAGATTGAAGAGCAATGGGGTCTGTATGATGGTTTTGATGTACAATTGGAGAGGAAGCTTAGAGTTAGGAGACAAAGGGGAGTTAGTTGCCTCGGACGATACATGCCTAGGATGGTGGTAAGCACTAAGCACAACTGCTACTCTATTTTCTCTAGTATAAGTCTTGATTATAGCAAAGCTCAAAGAAACTAACCTTAGCTTGGTATTAATCGTACGATGCAAATCTAGGTTATACCACCAGGGATGGATTTCAGCAGTGTTAAAGCACAAGATCTAGTAGACTGTGATGCAGACCTCAAGGCCTTAATTGGAACTGATAAAACCCAAAAGAAGCCTATCCCTCATATATGGTCTGAGGTTTGTCATTCTTTTCTTCACTACTGAAAATTCCAAAAAAAAAAACACACTAAACATCAATAACAGCACAAAGATATCATCTTTAACCTTATGGAAAAAGAGAAACTAAAATGGCTATACAAGATTAGTGATAGAAAATCATTCACAAAGATGCAGATACCAAATACCAAATTTTGATTGATGCAGATTATGAGATTCTTCGCAAACCCTCACAAGCCAATGATACTTGCATTGTCCCGTCCTGATCCTAAAAAGAATGTCACCACTTTGCTCAAGGCTTTCGGTGAATGCCAAGCCCTTCAAGAACTAGCCAATATGGTAATGCAGAATCTTACCGCAGCCTCTCTTATTAGGTAAATAATTTTATATGTGATGTGAAGCACCATTAAGCAAGAAGTGAATATGCTTTGCAGACGCTCATACTAGGCAACAGAGATGACATAGAAGAGATGTCAACTAACAGCTCCACTGTTCTCACAACAGTACTTAAGCTCATTGACAAGTACAATTTATACGGTCAGGTGGCATATCCGAAGCATCACAAGCAACATGAAGTTCCTGATATATATCGCCTGGCTGCAAAAACCAAGGTAAATCAACCATCAAGAAAGGCGATAACCC
This sequence comes from Ipomoea trifida, assembly GCA_003576665.1. Taxonomy (NCBI): domain Eukaryota; kingdom Viridiplantae; phylum Streptophyta; class Magnoliopsida; order Solanales; family Convolvulaceae; genus Ipomoea; species Ipomoea trifida. The sequence goes on along the minus strand of CP025647.1, from coordinate 24,535,039 downwards.
AATATGCAATCAAGAATAAATGCTTAAGATTTTTATTTCATAACTGTATAAAAGCTACCACTTCCTGCAGAAACAACTTCCCACTATAGTGCCATTTTTTCTTGAAAACCCTAACCAATAACAGCTCTATGGTGAACTTGTATCTTGAAGGGAGTTTTCATCAATCCAGCTCTTGTGGAACCATTTGGTCTCACTCTTATAGAGGTATGCATAATGTAGGAAATTTGGTCTGTCTAAACTTTGTAAGCCTTTCTTTAAATTCATAAAACTCCATTCCTGCAGGCTGCTGCGTATGGATTACCAGTTGTTGCAACCAAAAATGGAGGGCCTGTAGATATAATCAAGGTAAATACTAAACCAAATTGGAGACCTTGATATACAGAGAAACCAAGAAACAACGCCTTCAATTTCTAGTGTTCAAGTAATTAATATAATAGGTCTAATATGTGAAATTGTTGATCAGGCACTTAACAATGGGCTGCTTGTTGATCCACATGACCAACAAGGAATATCAGATGCTCTTCTAAAGCTTGTTGGTGATAAAAACCGGTGGCTTGAGTGCCGTAAGAATGGTTTAAAAAATATCCACCGCTTCTCCTGGCCAGAGCATTGCCGTAACTACCTCTCCCATGTTGAGCATTGCAGAAACCGCCACCCTGCAAACCGTCTTGAAGTTATCACGCCTACTGATGAACCCATGAGTGAATCACTATGTGGTGTTGAAGACCTTTCCCTTAAGTTCTCCATGGATGCAGAATTTAAACCTAATGGAGAGCTTGATTTGGCCAACAGACAGCAAGAACTTATCAAGATATTAACACCAAAGGCAACTTCCAATTCCAAATCAAACATTGGTTACTTCCCAGGAAGAAGGCAGGCGCTATATGTTGTCGCTGCAGACTGTTATAACAACACGGGAAATGCTACTGAAATAATATCTCTAATTATCAAGAATGTGAAGCAAATTACAGGTTTAAAGTCCAGCCAAACAGGTTTAGTATTAATGACAGGAATGAGTCTGCAGGAGACAAAAGAAGCAGTAAAGAATAGCCAAGTAAATTTGGAAGATTTTGATGCATTAGTTTGCAACAGTGGAAGTGAAATTTACTATCCATGGAGGGACTTGATAGTGGATGAGGACTATGAAGCCCATATTGAGTATCGGTGGCCAGGTGAGAATGTAAAATCAGCTGTGACTAGGCTGGCCAAAGTAGATGGTGGGACTGAGAGCAATGACATGAAATGCATGAACCCAAGCAGCTCTAGATGCTACTCATACAGCATTAATGCAGGAACCAAGGTGAGCTTTCTAAGCCGTAAAATTTTACAAATATGCTTTTATTTTCCTGATTTCTGACTACATAATGCATTATACTTAAGACTCGGAAAGTGAATGACATTCGGCAAAGGCTACGCATGAGAGGATTCCGCTGCAATATTCTATACACAAATGCTGGATTAAGGTTGAATGTGATACCATTATGTGCATCAAGAGCCCAAGCAATCAGGTATATCCCTTTACTAACATATGTTCCTTTGATTCTAACATAAGGAAAGCTAATCAAAACCACTAAGTACCCAATTTTGGTTCTTCTATAGGTATCTCTCTATTAAATGGGGTATAGACCTTTCCAGAATAACAGTCTTAGTGGGAGAAAATGGGGACACAGATTATGAAGACCTGCTCGTGGGCCTCCACAAGACTGTTATTCTACAAGGTTGTGTGGAATATGGTAGTGATACGCTTCTCCAGAATGAAGATAGCTTCAAATGGCAAGATGTAGTACCCCAAGATAGCACAACCACAGCCATAGCTGAAAGTTATGAAGCCCACAATATCTCCACTGCCTTGGAGAAGTTAGGCAGCATGTGAGGTCTGTCTTTATTTTACTCTCTTTAGGGTAAAAGAGTAAAGGAAATATTGAAGGGCCCTGTGGGTTGTGTCCCTAAATCAATCAAAAGTCATATAGCAGTATACAAGTTCATTGAGAACTAAATGTAGGTAATCACAAGTTAGAACTGAGATGTAATAACGGTACATAATCACATATGGCAATAATATCAATTTTAGCATTTCCAGTATATATATTGAAGCAACATTTGAGATATGTTCAGTTGAGTGAGAAATCAAAGCTGACTTCAGACTATGGTTGTACATATATACACACACATGCATATGTTTAAGCAACAGAGGCAAACATTTCCAGTCTAGATTAACAATGTTGTTTCAAATTTTCACAAAGAAAGAGTTACAAATGTTAAAAGACTTATCATTCTAACAGCAATTAGCAGGGCATTGCATGATTTGTAAAAGAAAAGGATTTTTTTATAGGAAACCCTCCATAAAGATGCAGACTCTACTTACACAGACTATGCTTTTATGATAGTGCTTTCAAGTTGCAGGTTAGCAGTTAGCACCATTTGCTGAGATATTTCTATCCACAAGCAACTCTCCAATAGTCCCATGATTCCTCCAATACGGTCATATCAAAATTTCTTTGTTCACCTCTTTCATCATCATGCAGAACAATTCATTTCTATCTTGTACTCCTCTCCACAGCAACAATTGATAGTATGTGAAATTCCCTGAGATGTTTGGAACTCAGATTTCAGCACATCATGCACTACTATCATACTTATGTTGACTTTAGAAGTCAAAAAGTAATGCTAAGATAAAAGTATAGTGAGTTGCTGACTTCTTGACATTGACACGTTTGCAAGAAAGAGTAGAGAAATATGCTCACCTTCAATTTCACAATCTGGAATTGTAATGACTGCACATACTCAGTTAGTTCAACTTTGTCTCCAGAAAGTGCTTGATGCTCATCTTCCAAGAATTTTACATCCATTTCCCTCAGCTCTGGCTGTAAACATCAATATTCATCCATATTGTCAGCTGATTCAAGATAAGGAAATCTTTTATTTGTTATTTACATAATTACATGTAAAAAAAAAAAACCTAAATGCAAATGCTTCTTCTGAAATCCCAGTAAGGAGGTTATATATTTCGTGCACTTTTTATGAACCAATACATTAATGTCAAATTGTTAATGCATTCCGATAGTGAATTGAAATTATTCCACTGTCAGGTGGAAATAAAAATAGTATTATTCAAAAAATCAAGGTGGCTGCATAATGTGAATATTGGAAAAAATTCATCCAATTTGTGTCCATGTAATGTGCCATGAGCATATCAGTAGTTAAATAAATCAAAGTGGTCTTAGAAGATTTTCTAAACCGATCCCTGCCGATCATAAGTTCATAATTAACCTTAAAATCATTTATCTTCTTCTTCATGAACTCAACAGATTGCATCAACTGCAACAAGCAAACAGAGTTAATTCAAACTCAATAAATACTGACCATTTAGAAATCAACTATAAATATCTAAAATATCATCTCACAGAAACTCTGTTTCCTTTCTCTCAGTGGCTCTGCTAAGCTTTGACTTGTGAAAAAAACATAGTCATAACCCTAAAAAAATAATACTCTGTATATCTAGTAGATAATTCTTCAACTCTTAAGTACAGACTGAAATTTGTATTTGAAACTGAACTACTGTTAAAAGGAAGACTCAGGACTGTATAAGCAAACCTTGGTGTTCTCCAAATCAAGTTCAAACTTCAGTTGTTTCAACTGGCTCAGCTTAGTGTTTGCTGCTTCAAATTTCTTTGATAGGCTTTCAACTGCATTATCCTGATATACTGAAGATCAACCACACTTTATTACGGAGTATTATCTAAAGAAAAAGAATTATATTATACAGGGACACTTATTGCAGACTCATTTCCATCAAGTGCATCTCAGTTTACGACAGTTGAATAACAGGAAACCATAGTCCTATACTCCTATTCCTAGTAGGAGTGAGCTGGGTTTCCTAATCTTGGCAAGTGTAGGCTTTAGCCAATGTTCCTAAAAATATAGGATCCCTATACAGTTAGTTCAATACACATAGAAGACAATTTATTGCCATCAATTATTATAATATATTCTATCTTTCTTTGGTTTCTCACATATTTTGCTTCCACCTTACTGGCAGATGGTGACTATTCACTACCCACTAGGTCTTGCAATCCCTCAATTTCAACAATGGCAAACAGCCAACAGCCGGCTTATATAGTTATATAGCTGAAACTATGCAAATGATGGCATAGAATCTACAAGGCAAGGTGCAACACAAACTATATACTGGGAACTATATCCACCTGAAAGCTAATATTTAGCCAAGTTCTTTTAGGTCAAAGTTTAAGCATGTTAGTCAAAATGTAAAGGGACATGATTAAGAAAAATGGACTTTCTATTTTTGCCTACATGTTCAACTTTCTGGATCATAATTGCTAGTAGCAAGCAAGTTCTTGTGTTTTTCCTGCCAAGCATAATGTAGTGGCAGTGGTGTTACCTCTTCACTCTACTACTCTTTTATTAATAGAAACATCATTTTAGGTTACTTGTGTATACCATGTAGTGATTCATTTAAATTACATATGATCATAACTACGCACAAATCTAGTAATGAAGTAGTAATATGTGGTAAGGATCGTTTCTTTACAGTCAACTGTACTACAGAATCCCTTACTCATACCTTCAGTTTCACCAGTTTTCAAAATTGTGTCCATTGCCTGCAGGGTTTCATGATTAGTCATAGCATAAGAATCATCGTATGAAACATAATCTGGAGTGCCTAAAATCTATGATTCTAAAAATGACTCAAGATCAACTAGAAGAAACTCCAACTCAACTGTGAGCTCAGTTAAATATTTTGATGTTACAGAGAAAAGCAAATACAGTAGATGAAAATTTCAGAATAAAATTACCTGAGAATTCACTCCAATAAATGAGCCACATGGCCCACATCTGTGATCATCTATCCAATTCTAGATAGAATAACATCAAGTACAAATTAAAAACTGTATAGTATGAAAAAAGAATGGTGTATACCAAAGATGTCAAACCTGCTGCTCTTTCAAGTGAGTAGCAATATCCTCAGCAATTTTGGAATAATATTTTCTGAAACAATAAATTACATATAAATCTAACATCTTTTGCCAATCTTGCAATCTTTGATTAATGCTCTTAAATTACCTTTTCTCCAAAAGTTTTGTTGACAAGTTGGTTCTTTCCTGTTGACTGAGCTCCAAAGTCTGGAAAACAAATAATATTTATATCATTCTCAAGAAAAGAAGATTAGTTTAGAAAAACAAAAACAAACAAAAAAAAAAACCAATCTATATCTGTTCTTTGATTGGTAAAAATGAAGAAAGGGAAGACAACCCCATCTATTTGAAAGTAAAGACTTCTTGTATAAAAGTGAAAGCACACAGTGGAGACTCTATTTGTGAAAATTTTATGTACAGGTAAACATAAAAACATAGAGAATAGCATTTCTCTGCCAAATCTGTTTAGCCTATAGAGCAACAGAATGCTTGCAAAGATGTATAGCTGTGGATACTGGATAGTAGTTTGTGAACAATTTTGCATTAAGTAATTTCTAATTTGAGATCTTAATTTTATAGCCAGTCCACAACAATGAGAGAAGTTAAACATATTTATTTTACTGTTGGTGTTGAGACAGGTGATTACATGTAAAACAAAGATTTCCACTTTAACCTTACCTCAGGCCTAGATATGGATGCTTTGCAATGTCAGTTAAGGTAGAATGATATTCAAATAAATCAAGGAGATAAGCTATAAAATAACCTAGGCCAACCAGCAAACTCATACTCATACATAAAAGATGATAGGAAATACAAATATGCATCCACAATATCTGTAGCATCTAAATTCATTTACTCTGTTCAACCTCCTCTAAGGGATAACTGGATTGCATAATATGCATGAGCCCAGAAAATTGAGAAAGAGAATTTTGACTTATGGTTTCAATTATTTAAATTCTGTTCATTGCAATCAAGAACGAAAAAGCTTTTTCACAACTTCTCTGGTTGCATTTCAAAATTAGGAAACTAATAAAAATGGGTACCTGATAGAGAGTGGATGAATTTCCTTCCAAAGAAGAAATTTTTCTTCGCTTTTCCAAGATCAGGGAACAGATTTCTCCCTTTGCCTTCACCATTTTATCGATATCCTCCTTGAGCTGAATTGTTTGCCTTTTGACTGCAATTATGTAAGAACTTCATAATTCCTAATTTAAGCTAAAAACATGTTTTCTATTAGCTGTAAAAATAAAACACTATCCACAATTCAGTACAAGTTTTAGTTTACCATTAGATCATCTAGATAGTGTCCTAGCTGTAGAGTCACCACAAAATCATCTCTATGGAAGATCGAGAACAGAACTTATTCAAGAAAGAATTCCACAATTTGCCTAACTAGGTCCTACACATTTAAATGCTCAATCACATAAGTTTTCCACACAAATGTTCATTACTTAGAATGTATCCACATCTATTTTTCTCAACAAATTCAAATATTCTTTTTCAATATTTAAAAAATGAGCCCAACTCTTCCTCTCTTTTCTTTTTTGGTGTTACTTTCCATCTTTCCGTACTAGCAATACCAGAAAGAGCATCTTCATGATGATTTTATTGATAAACATACAAAATCTGTAGATGCTTGTACTAAATTTGCAAATGAATATACAGAGCAGAATATACACTACTTATTTTAAAAATAATTACTGCAGCCCAGCCGTTGACTGCAATCTAATCCAACATAGAGAGCTTTGAACTGACAGAAAACCTGAATTGAGGTCTCCTTCCAGCGTTTGAACGGTAGTGAGTTGCATTTGCTCTTCCACTGAAATTTTTGTCGCTTGATCCTCCACATCTAAAGTTACACAAATATTCAGTGAACTCATCATATGTCCGTAACATGAACACAAACGCGCGTGTTTATATACACATAAATATAGGTATGATTATTACAACGAGTAATCGAGTAAAATTGTAAGAAAGCTAAAATGGTTAGACAGAGAGCAAGGAAGGACAAACCGTTCATCTGAGAGCGCAGAGTCTTCATGCATTGCAAATACTCATCCATTTTCACTGATTTTTCTTTGATTACCTGAATTTCACAAACCTGTGAAGAAAAATCTTGCGATTTAGATGTAGAAAGTAGAGAGAGGGAGAGAGAGAGTGATCGGCTCAACTTACTCAGTAAAGTAGCGGTTGCTTGAAGCTACCACTTCGTGCTTGAAAGTAGGAAATGGTACAGAGCGTTGGCTTTCAGTTTCAGATATGGAGGGAAAGGAGATATGTATGGTAATTTAATGATTTACCTTTTGAACGTTGAGATACAGATTCAAATATGCGCTTAGGAAGCCCAGTATTACCGGTTTGGCAAATTATTGTGTGGACCAGCACCGTGGACCATGAATGTAAGGTACATTTATATTATGTTAAAAGTACATTATTTTTGTACTGAAAGTATATTATTTGGCAATATTTATAAAATAATGTATATTCAGTACTTAAATAATGTACTCTAAAATAATATATTTTATGTTAAAAAATAATGTACTTTTAGTATATTTAAAAATGTACTTTTTATTTATGCTCCATGCAATAATGATTGGTATTACCTAGTGGGCAAATTATGCTATCGACCCGGGTCCACCTTGCAAGGAACATGGACCTGGGTCCACCTTGCAAGGTGGACCCGAGTCCACGACATAACAACCGTACCTAGTGTTAGACGGAAAATTATAACGTGGAGTCGTGGGGGTTAAAAACGGTAATGGGAAGGTTTTCCTAAAAAGTGACAAAAATATGACAATTTTAAAAGTTGGACAAAATGAGAAAGGAGCATTTCAGGTCAAAAACGCAAGTCTCAAATGGGTTTGTTATTTTTTTTTATTCAATTGTTGACCAGTGAGCGGAACTAATGGAAAGTTGAGGATAAGGATTTTTGGGAGATCTTGAAGATCTATTTTATTTGACAAACCTCCCAGTTTCCCTATGATTATTGTGTACCCTTATAATATCATTTGATATGTATGCTTTCATATCTGATTATATATTTACTCTTAAATGACTGCATATATGCTTTGGGTACTTCATATGTTGCGATACATTTTTAAATGCTTTAAAGACCCAAATGATATTATAATTAATATGGGATGAGCTAGTGGGTCGCCTTGGACAAATATTTTTTTCTTTAGTGAGTCAGATTCTTTCAAATGCATATTATATAAAGCATGTTTTGTAGAAGAAATTTCTTAAACCCTGTATTTTTCTTGTTGGGGACATCATTTTTATATGCTATCACAATCTGACCCACTACATATCATAATTATTCCCCCAAGAACCTAATACGTCGTATAAGATCAAACATTTCCCTGTCTGCGTTTTGTTCATAATGTGCAGTCTATTTTACTATATTACCACCATTGCGTACCTCCAAAGGCTATCAAAACCTCTGTCTATTGTTTAAATACTTAGAGCCCATGATAGGGGATCAATATATAATTAGGTACGCTAACTGCACACTTGATGAAGATCGTTTCACGGCATCAGGGGGAGATAAAAGCCCAAATTTTATTAAATGCCGAGAAATTTCATGGACTAATTGATGAAAAAGATCTTCAGTATTTAAACCCACGTATTAGGTAGACTGAACTAGAAGTTCAGAAGAAGTAAACTAAACTAGAAGTTCAGAAGATATATAATATGCCAATATATATACTGATAAGAAGAGTGACTAGGTCTCATATATTTTGCCCAACTTGGACCGTATGTATTTACCAATGATCCATGACGCCAAAAGCGTGGAGACATATTGGTATAAAAGACAAGAATCCGCGGAAAGCTAAATCTAGTAGAAAATTCGGTCACTCTTGAAATCTCTTAAAGAAGTATGTCTTGAAGACATTCGTCCAGAAGGAGAAAACCCCAGTAAATTTATAGGTGCACCCAAAATCATAATATTGGGGATGCGGAACAACCAGATAAAAAAATCTCTAGGAAATGACTAGAGTCTGGTTGAATTAGAAATTGCAATGAATTTTATATATATGGGAGAAATTTATGAAAAATATTATAGTTGTCGACAACACAATTGCCTTATAAATTGCTCTCAATATATGAGAATCTAAATCCAGAGCTAGGCACCAGTAGTGTCCTGATTTTTTTTAATGTATAAAGGAGCAATTAAGGCATATACAGCTCAGCTCGCTAAAATTGTATTCTCTTTATAACATGTACACCATTTAATGTTAACACTGTAGGTTACAAATGGGTGTTTGTACAAAAAAGAAATACAAAACAATCTGGTGATATGATATAAAGCGAGACTGATAGTTTAAGGGTTTATGCAGAGACCCTAGATTAATTTTGATCAAATATTCTCTCCGACAACATATGACATTACGTTCCACTAATTAACATTATTGGCAATTTGGTAGTGAATTGTAAATTTAGATATGCAGTTGATGAACATCATGACCGCAAATTTATGGGTCATTAGATGCTAATATTTATTTGTAAATCCCCGATGGATTCAACACTTTTTGAAATGAGAAAAATGAAAATCACAATGTGTATCATTAAACTACTAAAGTATTTGTATGACTTTAATATTATTGACTGAGTGTTTTTCCTCCCGAAGAAGGAATATGCAAATAATATGTACCATTATGTGTTCGTTAAAGAATTGCAAATGGAGTTATTTATTTATCATCTCAATCAATATTGATGATTTAAATGTTATTGAAATACATATAGAGTTTGATGATATTAGCTCATGCCGAAAGACGGAGTTTTGAAATGAAAGATTTGGGAAACCCAAATATTGCCTCGACCTGAAGATTGAGATTCTCTTTGAAAGAGTTTTATAAACCAGTTAGCCTACTTGAAAAATGTCTTGAAGATGTTTTATATGGATAAGTATCATTTACTTATCACACTAACGGTTGTCCAATAATCTCTTGAAGTAAATAAGGGACTATTTAGACTCGAAGATGATAATAAGGATATTTTGGGACTGGAAGTCCATTATCGTTGTTATTGGAGCACTATTATGGAACTAGAAGTTCCATAGTCGCATCAGGCCTAATATTGAATTTGCGATGAAATTGCTAGCAACGTTTAGTGCTTCCTCTACAATGAAATATTAAAATGATGTTTAACATATCCTTTAGCATCTTCGAGGTATAAAGATTATGATATTTATGTGAGAAATCAATATGTGGTTTTGGCGGGCTACTTGGGTACTAGCTCTTTTATTTTGGTCCCCATGATGCCAAGTCCCAAACTGGTTATGCTATATTTTTACCCCCAATGTCTCATATGTGGACAAATAAAGATTGTGTTGCCCAAGCAAGTAATAGGTTTGTTAATGAAAACCTTACAAAAGATATTGCACCTAAGTTTTACTACCCACATGAACTCTAGAAGATTGGCAAAATTCTTGTTGAGAAAGTTCGCCCCCATGAACAATCTTCAGGGGGAGCGACAACCGGTGCGACAACCTCTAGCTACACTAGAATGGACAATCTAAGAAGACTTTTGAAATCCTTAAGATTATGCTCCGAATAAAGCATATGGTTGTACTCTTTTTTCCTTAGATAAGTTTTTACCATTGGGTTTTTTTTATAATAAGGTTTAGGTGCACTTGAATTGATAGTCCTGAAGACCTTAGAAATCTTGAAGATTATGCCCGGAAGGCTTATGGTTGTACTCTTTATCCCTTAGCTAAGTTTTTATCCCACTGGATTTTCTTAGGCTAAAGTTTTTAATGAGGCAACCGGTGCAACACAATGGTTTAACATATTTTGTGTACTCTTTTCCTCGTCTAGGTTTTTCTAGCGAGGTTTTTAATGAGGCATGAGTATAGTTATTTAATGGCCAAGGGGGAGTGTTATAAATATTTTATTTGATAGCCATTAAAACTAAGGACTCTTCATTTTCCCCCCCATCATTTCATTGTTTATGTTAAAGGAATGAAAGGTTGTGTGATGTGTATATATTGATATGGAAGGATTAATGAAATGAGAGTTTATGTGATCTTATGTTCTTGTTCTTGTTCTTCTCCTTTTTCCTTCTCTACACTACATTATCATATATATAATTTTCAAGCAATTACCGGGCAATCACCATGTGATAATTGAGCTAATTGATAAGCCAAACTACAACAAATCATACCATTCTTATTACTCAAATTATCAGCTATACTTTTAATATAATACGATTCTACAACTATTATTAAAAAATTATATACTATTATTTTTAAAGAAAATATTTTAATATAATTAACATTGAGTATTAATATTGTGCATATATTTTTACACATCGCGCATCTAAATCAACATTCACTAGTTTACAAACTTTTTGACGATCAAATCGCTTTATTACATTCGAGTGGCCAATTTATTAAAATTAGATTTCCGTATTTCACAATTCTAAGGTGAACTTTGAACAATTTAAACTGAATCTATCGTTTTTATTTGGCATCAGATTACATAGATCTATTACCCTAGTTGTTTTACTTGTTTATATAGGCAACGAAATTAGTACTATCATTTCGATAGAATCCGTTACATATGGCATTTCTAAATTCTAATGCGATTTATTTTTATTTTTATGTTATTTGTAAGTTATTACACAATAGTGAAATTTACTTAATGCACACATTTGAATAGTGATTGCAATTTCTATTGTAATTTGTAACCAAAAGTATATATATTAGGACAGTCTCCAATTCATCTCTTTTGCCTTTCCAATTCATAAGAAACCATTTCATTTGAAGATTTGTTTTGTGTTGACACAATATATCTGAATAAAACCTTGAAACTAATAATTTGAAGAAAGATTGTAAATACTTGTATGTGAAATCAATGAGAAATATGCAACAATAAAATCAACATGATATATGGAGATCGATCTATCATAATAAACAAATATATGACTTTTTATTCAATATAAAACTTTTATAAAGATTATGTCATTACATAAGTGCATATCAACCATATTTCGGAGTTCTAGGAGATGGACCAGACAGAGGATAACGATTGGGAAATGCTTACACGGGAACATCAGAATTGCGCATTTTGTGATTGGGAAATATAGACACAGGAACATCAGAATTGTGAATTTTGTGATTGGGAAATGCAGACACAGGAACATCTAAATTGTGCATTTTGTGATTAGAAAATGTAGACACCGGAACATCGAAATTGTGCTTGTTGTGATTGGGAAATGCAGACACGGGAACATCAGAATTGTGCTTTTTGTGATTGGGAAATGTCGACACGGGAACATCGGAATTGTGTTTTTTATGATATGAAAATGTAGACACATGAACATCAAAATTGTGCAGTTTGTGATTAGGAAATGCAGACACCGGAACATCATAATTGTGAATTTTTTGATTGGGAAATGTAGACACCGGAACATCGAAATTGTGAATTTTTTGATTGGAAAATGCAGACACAGGAACATCTAAATTGTGCATTTTGTGATTGGAAAATGCAGACACAGGAACATCTAAATTGTGCATTTTGTGATTGGAAAATGCAGACACGGGGACATCGGAATTGTGAATGTGATTGGAAAATGCAGACACGGGAACATCGGAATTGTGTTTTATGTGATTCGGAAATGCAGACACGGGAACATCATAATTGTGTTTTTTGTTATTGGGAAATGCAGACACGGGAACATCGAAATTGTGTTTTTTGTGATACGGAAATGTAGACACAGGAACATCAAAATTGTGAAGTTTGTGATTGGGAAATGCAGACACCGGAACATCGGAATTGTGAATATTTTTATTGAGAAATGCAGACACAGGAACATCAAAATTTTGCATTTTGTGATTGGGAAGTGCAGACACTGGAACATCAGAATTGTGAATTTTTTGATTGGGAAATGCAGACACAGGAACATCTAAATTGTGCAATTTGTGATTGAAAAATGCAGACACGGGAACATCGGAATTGTACTTTTTGTGATTGGGAAATGCAGACACGGGAACATCATAATTGTGTTTTTTGTGATATGGAAATGCAGACACAGGAACATCAAAATTGTGTAATTTATGATTGGAAAATGCAGACACCGGAACATCGGAATTGTACATTTTGTGATTGGGAAAAGCAGACACGGGAACATCGAAATTGTGTGTTTTGTGATTGGAAAATACAGACACTGGAACATCGGGAGTAGCCACACTTGAATTAAGAAGATGGCAAATGACAATAAACAAGACGAGGAGGTGCACTGGAGAAGGTATAGTTTTAACTTTAGAAGAAAAAGAATAGGCCATGATGGAGATTTTTAGGGTTTCTTGAAAAAAGAATTTCAGGTGATGTTTTTTGTTGTGATTTCTGAATTGTGAGAAATTAAAGACAACGATTGGAACCATTTTATAGGCCTAGATATGCTACGAAAGGAAATTAATCAAATATGATTGGTTAGAGATAATCAAAGAATGATAGATATTCAGGGAGCCATATATGGAAATTTTTGTAATTCAACCAATTTTTTAAATAAGAAAATGAAAACATTCCAAATTTTCAACAATCCAGTTCAACAAAATAATTTTTTTCCTTTTTGGGAACTCCACAAAAGATTTGTAAATCCACCCTTTTTAGTAATAATCTTTATTAACAAATGCATTTACTATTCTAAAAAAAAATAATAAATGCATTTACTAAAAAATTTTCAATGACACATTTTAATATTTTTAAATTATATAATTTTATCTTTATAAATAATTTAAAATGCATTTCTTTTAATAAATGTAATAAACATTTATCAAATTATATATCACGCATTCAACTACACAATATATTTTTTACTATCTTCATTGCTAAAAATAAATTTTTTCAACACTTACAATCTTCACTTGTAAAATTATGCTAAGTTTACAAGTATTTAAAAATATTATTGTAACTAAACAATCATAAATTAAATATCACCGCACCTTTCTGGAAAATGGATTCTAGTTTCTCCAAAATTTAAATCAAGATTCAAGAAATGTGGATTCTTTTATTTTTCACCTATATAATTAACACTAACTCAGAGATAAATTTAAAAAGAAATAAAGGTCAAATAGGTCATTGAACCTAAAAAATTTACAATTGAATCTCTAAACTAACTAATTTCATGTAATTCCTCCAATTTGCAGGTTTCTAACAGGTAACCCTAAATTTAAAATACTTTTCAAAAAAATTTAAATAATTATTAAAAGAAAGAGTTAATACCCAATTTGGTCCCTTGATTATTAGAATTTCACCACTTTGGTCATTGACTACCAAAGTTGATCAATTTAGTCCCTAACTATGTAACTTTTACCTAAAATGGTCTCTCAACTATTAGGATTTCACTACTTTGGTCCCCAACTACCAAAATTACTCAATTTAGTCCTAAATATGCAATTTTTACCTAAAATGGCTCGTCGACTATTAGAATTTCACCACTTTGGTCCTTGACTACCAAAGTTGTTCAATTTACAACTATGCAAATGTTAACATAAAATGTAAGTCCGTCGACTATTCCATCGATTATTAGAATTTCACCACGCTGTCAGCCGACCTGTGAGGCACTGCAACTCTTTAACAGTCTTGGGTGGTTGCATGTCAATAACAGCCCTATCATTTTCAAAGTTTGGCTCAATTCCTCGCCGAGTTACCATGTATCCCAGAAATTCCCCCCCCCCCCCTTGGACCACGAAAGTGCACTTCTTCGCATTCAGCCTCAGATTGTACCCTTCCATGACTCGGAAACTACCAGCAATGTCATACGCATAGTTATCCTCCTTTAGGTTCTTTACCAACATATCATCGACATAAGCAGCCATAGATTTTCCCAATAGGTCCTTAAACAGTCGGGATACCATCCTGGTATAAGTCGAACCAGAATTCTTTAGACCAAATGGCATAACTTGGTAAAAGTACATCCCATCCGGGGTCACAAAGGCGGTCTTTATTCCATCAACCGCATGCATAAAAATTTGGTGATAAGCTCGGAACACATCCATGAAGCTTAGCAAAGCACACCTGGTCGTTTCATCTACCATCTAGTCGATCCTAGGAAGGGAAAACGGATCCTTAAGACAAGCTTTGTTTAAGTCAGTATAGTCGACACACATCCTCCAAGCGGGGAGTTTTGGGACCAGCACCACATTGGCCAACCATTTGGGATACTTGACCTCTCGAATATGTCCAGCAGCCAACAAAGCGTCAATCTCCTTCTTTACAAATTCTCTACGGTCAGTTGAGAGGTGTCTTTTCTTTTGCACGATAGGCCAGTAAGTCGGATCCACAGCTAACCGATGGGTAATTATAGATCGATCCACTCCTAGCATATCCTCGGGTCCCCACGCGAAGATACCTCGGTATTTCCTCAAAACTTGCACGGCCGACTCTCTGGCGGCTTCCAGCAAACCCTTTCCGATCCTCGCTCCGTCTTTCAGGGTGGGTTAGATCAATTTTGACTTCTTCTATATCGATGACCAGCTCAGACCGCTCCAAAATGCGCTCCACCATATCTTCCTTCTTAGTGATAGTGTGAACTCGGAAGTCCGACTTACCCATATTGCGACATGATTGCAAGTAACAGTCGCGTGCAACCTTCTTATCACTCCGTACAACCCCAACCCCATTGGGATCCGGAACTTCGTGCATATGTGTTACAAAGAGATTAGAGCTCCCAAATCTTCTAATCTCGGCCTCCCCAAAATCACAGTGCGGGAGCAGTCTAACCGGACAACTACAAATTCCATCTCCATAGTCTTGACATTGGGGTAAGTGCCTAGCTCGACCGATAGCCTTATTGAACCTTCCACTTCTATAGAGTCGCCCGTGAACCCCGCCAAGGGAGTCTTTATTGGCTTAAGAACATCTCTCGCTAATCCCAACTTATTGAAGGTATCCAAATATAGCACATTAACACTACTACCCGTATCTACCAGCACTCGTTTGACGACAGTGCCAGCTATATCCATTGCTATGACCAAACAATGGGGACCGGCCCCCAGGGGTAGGTCTTCATCTATAAAAGTAATGGGTTCACAGCATACCTTTTTTGTGCTGACTTCTCGTCCATACACTACTCCGACATATAGTTGTCGAGCCCAAGCTTTCCTCGATCCTACCGAGTCTCCTCCTTCAAGCCCCCCTATAATAATCTGAATCACGTTCGTAGGCGGGTTGTTTTCTTTTATTGGGGTTACCCTCCTCAGACGAGTTCGGTTTTCCACGCTGCCATGGCAAACGTCTACGCCATTGGTTAGAAGTGGTCGGTGCACTCTTTTGCATGATCGCCTCCATCTCTTGCTTCAAGAATGCACACTCCTCAGTTGAATGAGTGGTCGAACGATGTAGTTGACAATACTTACCGGTTCTCGACCCTTGGCCCATAAACTCGGGCCGATCCTCCGGTGGCAACTCTGATGGCGGCCTTAGAGTTTAGACCTCTTGGACCACAGGCTGCTGCTAGCGAAATGGTGGGACACCCGATCTTTCAAGGTTTCGGCCATTTTTAGGTCGGCCTAGCTGGCTCTTATCAAACCTTCCCGCTCGCTGCTCCTTTACACGAGGCTTCTTGAGCGGAGACGACCCCTATTGTATTCTCTTCTGCTTGATCGCGTCCTTCGTATTAGCATGCTGATTGGCTCTTTGGATTGCATGGGCATAATAGGTCGGCCATTCGGTATGGAGGTTGGTATACAACTTTCCCAACCTCAAGCTTTCCATTAATAAGATTAACAGGGTATTATCTTCCAAATCATCGACCGTTTGAACTTCCTTTTGCCATCTAGCTAGGAACGACCTAAGTGGTTAATTAGGGTCATGTTTGACTCCTGACATGTACTTGAAGTTCTTATTGAGTCGGAGATTAGTGGCGTAGTTGGTCAAGAAAAGCTCTGCCAACTGTTCAAAGGTGCTCACTGAATGGTCGGGCAAACCCATGCACCACCTTTGTGTCATGCTGACCAACGTAGTTAGAAAGGCCTTACACATCATAAGAGGTTCCTCAGCTCCCACAATCTGCATCCGAGCCTGAAAACTTATCAAATTCTCTTTGGGATCACCCATCCCATCATAAGTCAAGTTCTTGGGCAACTTGAATTTTGTCGGAGTCTTATAAGCCATGATTTCTTGGGAGAAGGGGCAGGCCTTTAGGAAGGACCGAGCATTGGTCTTCTTACCTTCCATTTTATCCTTCAAGTCTTAGACTTGTATAGCCAAAGCAGCCACCTCATCGGGAACGCGGCCCCGGCCAACTAGGGATTCCCCGTTACTTTCATGACTAAGAGCTCCTCAGCCCGTCTTTGGATAGCCTCATATCTCCGCTCACGCCTATTTCTGAGCTCATTCGGAGCGCTTTCTCTGCGCACTTCGCGTTTCTGGCACCGGGCTTGCCTTGATTTCCCAACCTATACAAAGCAGATCGGTGTGTTCCCTCCGACACCGTTGATATAAGTCTGCCACCCGGTTGATCACATCGACGATTCCAGGCACTGTCGGCGCTGGCAGCAGTGGGGTAGAGGCACCTCCGCAGCTCGGACTTCTTCATCAACCGGGACATTTTCTCGCTCTCGCTCACCCGGTTAACGGGAGTTTTGACGGCTAAGCCGTTCTCGTAAATTGCCCGAACGGGGTTGAGTAAGCTGATCTCGCAGGCCTCGCCCCTGGGAAACTATTCGCCCAGCCGCAACATTCACATGCACTTGGGGTTGTGTTCTTCCTTGACGACTCCTAGTTGTTACCATTGCTACGTACTCTCCCCTTTCTCACTCAGTTAGATCCACACAGCTTTTTGATCGATCCCCATAGACGGCGCCAATGTTGGTTTTATCAACCACGGATGGTCGATCAACAGGCCAACACTACCGGAAAATTAAACTAAGTATTTAGATGAAATCTGAGCAGCGTTTAGGCCCGTTTGTATTATGGAATTGCCTAGCCTTTCTCAAGGCTTTACACCTCTATTTATACAAGTTATGTGGGATTTCTCTCCTTTGGTAACCCTAGCTACCATAAACGCTTTAGGATTTCTTTCCTTATTACATTTGGGATACTTTCCTAATCTATTTTGATCTTCTTTCCATATTCCACGCATGAAATCCGTGCCCAACCACCATCGCCTTTAGGAAACTTCCCAAACCGTCTCGCTTACGCCGCCTTATCCGCTTTTCGGCCTCCACCTCTTGGCCCGACTACGGCTCATGGTCGGTCAAACCACCTTCCCTCCTTCGACTTAATCAATTTTCTTCTCCATGGTAATTAATTATTTCAATAGCATGAACGTGTTCCACAAAGTAGTCCACTAAATAACCTCGACACACAATCCGCGATCGTCCAACCCATCGTCAGCCGGCCATCGCTAATCAACCCTTTTTAGGCTGCCTCCCGTCCCTTGTCAAACCCTTCGAGCTTGCCCCGAATCGGTTGTCTTCAACACCGGTCGTCCCCTTCCTCCTTCCGAGTATTAGGTCCCGAGTCTTAGTCCTTTCCTCATCAGTGGACATTATTATGTAGATTTGTAACATATGTAACGGGCATATTCATGTCGCATTATGTATACCATTTATTAACCTTTTGTATTGTATATATGTATGTGTATCCTTGGATGATGGTGATGGATGAATAAGATCTTTCTTGCTTTGCCTCTTTGTTTTTCTTTGTAACTTTCCTTTGATCTATAGTTCTATAGTGTACCAAGCTAATGGGTGTTCTTATTACAACACTTTATAATTATAATTGTATTAATAATAAAATAAAAAAATAGTAGTTAAAAAATAATTAATAATACCACAACAATAACAATAAATTATAAAAATATTTTAAGAGTTAAGTAAATAGCACAATATATTGATGTCCTTATACATTATTTTACATATAATCAACTAAAATTATTATGCCAATGACATTATTAGTTATTAGTTGATTGCCATCTATTTTTTTTTTAAATATGTGGTCTATCCGGAAACTTTAAAAATGAAGCCATATTTTATATTTTTCATTGTTTAACTATCAAGAAAATGAAGTTAATGGAATATACTTAATCTAGTCAAAGAAAAAATGACTCGTATTCATCAAAACTCGAAAATATTTTCTGAGATTTTTATTTTGAAGACGTTTTCCATATACCTATTTCACACTTAGTTCTCTCTCTCTCTCTTCCTTTGAGTGGTGTCAAGTAGGCGAGTTGACCTGCCATCTATCTGTTACGGGGTATTATTTAAACTGGATTGGTCTAGTCCAGTTAAAATATAGGTCTTGTCGGGAAATTATACTAGGGGTGGGCGTTTCGGTCTTCGGTTTGGTTTTTTCGGTTTTGATTTTAGTTTTTCGGTTTAAAAAAGAATTAAACCATTCGATTTAACATTAGAGTTCGGTTCGGTTTGAAACGGTTCGGTCTCAATTCGGATTTAATTCGGTTCGGTTTACGCCCCCCGAATTTCAACATTTCCTACGCGACAAGGCGGTCAGGGGTGCTGCGACTTATCGGAACACCGTAATAACTATGTATGAAACGTCACATAACCCAAATTCAAAGTCTAATATCTAAATATTAAATACCAACATAACAAATTAACAATTCAAACAAATTAAAATAAAAAATAAAACTATTGCTAAAAAACAAATTAAAAAAATTAACAATATTAGATGAACATATACTACAATATAATAGGCCAGTTATATTAAAATAATAATAATAAATAAATAAAATAAAACCGGAACTAATATTCCAGAACTGGAATTTCATTGCAGTAAACTGGAATGAATTTGGAAATTCATTACAGTTAGGATATATATATATATATATATATATATATATATATATATATATATATATATATATATATATATATATAATCGTTCATTTTTCGGTTCGGTTCGGTTCGAACCGTTCGGTTCTTCTAAAACACGAACCAATCCGTTTTTTGGTTCGGGTAACCCGAACATTTTGCCACCCCTGAATTATACCATGAATCATGGTCCACCTTATATTGTAGATATTGATTCAAAATGACATTTAAACTATGTGTCTGCAATTAACAAATGTACCTGTCAATAAATTAAAAACACAGAATAGGTTAATTACAATTTTATTATTTTACCACCGCCTCAAAAAAAAATGTTATAAGAAACCTTTCTTCCCATGTTTAAGAAATCTTGTCGTAATAAAAGTGTGTATGAGTATTGCGGGAAGTTTAGGCGTACATTGGCTAAACCCGAGTAACGAAGACACTCATAATTCATATAAATTTAGTGTTGGCTAAAAAACGATTAGATTCAGATTCCTGGATCTCCGGCTTCAAATCAAGCTTTGAAGCGGAAGGTGATCAACAATACTAGTTAATTTTCTTTCTCATCCTTCAATTACCCATATTTAATATTTACCTTTCCTCTCCTGGCCGCCCCTTTGACTTTCAGCTCATTGAAGGGAGGAGCTTCAAAGCGTTGAGAATTCACCAGGTAAAGGTAATAGATTCTGATTTATCAGCCTCGATCTTTTTAGTTAAATTAAGATTGCAACTTTTACTGTTTTCTTTTTCTGTTTATTCATGAAATATAGCATTGTTGTGGATGCGATTTGGCCGTGGCGATTGCTCAAGAGGCAAGAGCCCCCCTATTCTGAAAATCATGAGAGATTTCATTGTTGGTTTTGAGGATTTGGCTGAGGGGTTGTTCTGGTATTTCTGGGATGTTTTCGAGTTTGCAGCTGACGAATTCCTGCTTTTCTGTTTGGTGTTTGCGTCTTTAGCTGAAGAATTCTTTGCCCGCTTGCTTAGCCAAATCTTGATTGCTTAAACACATTAATCAATCCAATCTAAGCTTTATGGCTTGCTGTTACTTGTAATTACCCAAACCTTTGCTTTCTATACCCATTTATATGCTTATTATAATTATAATATTGTACATTAGATACAACAAAGTTGGTTCTTGTCATCCCACTGGCACTGGTTGTAGTAGTTGCATCGCTTTTCTTGTTGCAACTAATGTATCAGAGTATGAATGTTTTCCTTGTAATGTTGCAAGTCTTTTATGCCCTGTTTGGTAAATGGTCGTATGCTGATTGGATTGGCGGGTTAAAAGGTATGATTTGTTGATAACATTAGCTGATTGTAGAAAGTTGTTTGATAAATTAGCTATTAGCTGATAGTTGTTTGGTATAATTTCTTTTCTCAAAAAGCTAATTGAAAAGGTTGTTTTGAATAGCCTTGTGAATTTTAGCATTTTGGAGTTACAAAAAGCTTATTAACCAAACACTTATATTGATTTTTTAACCAAGTCAAACAACTAATAATGATCAAATAAGCTGATTATTTACCAAACAGGGCTATTATCTTTTATGATTTCAAACCTAGACCACCAAATGTTACAACACTTTAACTTACTACTCTTTCTATCCCATTTTATGTATCTAATTCAGTTAACAAATTTTAATTAAAGTTATTCTCAATTTAATTTTTCATAACATTAAGTTTAGTATAATATATGCAATTTATATATTCAAAAAATGCATTAAAAGTACTATAAAACACACACAAAAAATTAAATTTAAAAACCAATAAAAAATAGTTAGTTTAATCAATGAATAAGGTTGCCAGATACATAAAGTCCAAATATATTAGGCAGTAAAGCTGGCTCCCAGTGTGGGACTAGGGAAAAGTTATAATGGAGTATACAAACATGAACTGTTACAACTACAAGAAGACAAAATTTGAAGCTACAAGTTAGACACAAATTGGATGATCTCACAAGGTTGCACTGCATTCTTGTCAGTCTTCCAAGTTTGATGAATCCAAATCTTGATATTATACTCATCAGCTCACATCTAACAGTCTCTTCTAATCTCTCTCAAATTGCTAAGGCTGGGCAGACTCGGAAAGATGCAGTAAAAAGCGGGTCACTTAGCATGATACTTGAACTATGGTTTCATCATTCAAAGTAGTTCCAGCATCTAATGCTTCAGCTCTCAAAGTATCTTTGGGCAACAAAACCCTGAAAACAGCATAGTGGTGATTCAAGCTTCGTTCCCCTTGTAATCTGTGAACACTTCCAAGCGCACCAGCATTAAGATTTGGGAAAGCATAAAAGATACGCCTAACTCTTTGATGGACAAGGGCCATTGCACACCTACATTATAACAATCAAGGCCATGGAAGTTTTTCAAACATGGCAAAGGCAAAGATGGAAAATACAGATATGTGACAAATCGGAAAATAACCTCGGGGAAGAGTACATGGGAACTTATAAAGAAGATAAAACTAGATGGAAATCATGGAATTTCCAAGAACTTAATAGGCCATCAAAGAGAGTCCAATGCATCTCAACACATAAGCCAAAAGGAAAAACAAAATGCCCAGTGCTCATAAAGAGGTTGGAACAACTGAAGGGAAGGTACAGATGAAATTAAGTTCCAGATTTAGGCAAAAATTACTCTAGCTAAAAAAAACCATATCATCATACAATATATACAGGCATTGCAGAGTCAAGGCAAGGAAGCAGTTGTAACAAAATATTGACAAAAAGTCTTGACTTCATTTTCCATTTATAAATGAAAAATATTATGGAGTACATCTTTTCAACTTATGATGCAAACGGTGGCACCTCTAAGCAAAAGTAGAGGACCGGGAAAGAGATGAGAGGAACTCACATAGAACATGGCTCCCAAACAAGGTAGATGTCATAGCCCGTACATAAATAAGGTCTGCTTGATTCATCAGAAGGGTTTACAGTTTGATTCTCCATATCCTTCACCTGAAATAAATGATTTTCATGAAAAAGAGACTCCAGTACTTCCACACTATCCATTTTGATCCTTTTAAAGGGGGATGGAGGACGGTGTTATGACAGATTGATGAGCAGGAAGGCAACAATACTTTTATCAACTATTTAATAGATGTTAGTTAGATTAGAATTGCTTAATAGTTGGTTGTCTTAGTCTTTTAGGTGTTCCAGTTATTTGATTCAATTAGAATTTAGAACTCTCTGTCTTAATTAGTTATCTAGTCTTAAAGTGATTATTAGTTATTGGAGTCTTGTATTTTCCCCATTATAAAAAGGGAAAATTCATTGAATTAATGGGAAGCAGAAATTTAAATCCCAAAAGGGGACTAAGGGAGTTTTGGGATCTCAAGCAAACCCAGCCTTGAAGTGTGGCAAAATGCTTCTTCCTATTCCTTCTTCTGCCCAGACTTATAGACCATAGCATTTGGTTTTGTGGCAGTGGACAACTAAATTCCAAAGGCCAAGATAAAACACCAAAAATCAATACACAAATTTCAGCAAGCAGAGGGTAATGCTATTTCACTCAAAATGGATGATTCATCCTCCATGATTACTGATCACCCATATTTTGAGATAGCACAAATACAAGCCAGTGTTTTGGTCGATCAACCTCATGTGGGTGATAATTCAACATGGAGGGTTGCTGATTTTCCAAAAACTAATGATGTGTCCTTTCCAAAAACATTTTGAGTGAAATAACATCACCCTCTACTTGCTCAGTTTTTGAGGAAGTTGGTGTATCGACTTTTGGTGTTTTGTCTTGCCCTTCAAGGAATTTAGTTATCCACTGCTTTAGTTTGTTGTCATCTTCACCTAATTCTCTGAGACCATGTATGCAGTACTCTTTCATCCGATTCTTTAAGAGCGTAGTGTGTTGCCCATGACCCTGGCAATGGAACCAAATGTTATGGTCTAAGTCACGGGTAGAAGAAGGAATAGGAAGAAGCGTTTTGCCACACTTCAAGCTGGGTTTGCTTGAGATTCCAAAACTCCCTAGTCTCCTTTTGGGATAACAAGAGTATAAAATAAAAATCCAAAAACTTAAAATCAATATCTATGTCCCCAGCCCGCATCAGCATCACACTTGTTTGTAGGTCTTGCTCAGTCAAGCTATCATAACAAGTATAAAATAAGAATCCAAAAACTTAAATTCAATATCTACACCAAAAAAGTAGAATTTGAAGTTTCTAAAAATTTTCAGGCAAAGAATTGGATTGGAATAAATTTTCCTTCTGTTAGATTTAGATGGTGCATGAGCAAAGAGAAAAGCAGGAAAGCAGGTAGCTTACCTCTGTTGGATTGACCTTTTGCCTTTTTGATGGAGACCCAACTAGAGGAGAAAGCACACAATCCTCTTGAGCTAAATGATATCCATTATATCCTGCAGAGGGAAAAAGCTCTCGATCCCTGGTAGCTGAATGGTCAATAGCAACTATAGCCGCATGCCTTAAAGGATGCCAAGAACTGAAGCTAGCACTAAATTGTTGCTCCGCCCACTTCCAAGGATGTAAACATGAAATATTATCATAAACTGCTATAGGTTTGTTTGAGGAATCATCTGAAAGCAATTTTGGTTGGTCAGCCATATCAGTTGCTCTGGTGTGACTAGAGGCTTCTCGTTGACTAGAGCAGCTTATGCCCTCCTTGGCCTCATTTCTGGAACTGTTCAAAGACACCACTTCATCACAGGCACTTGCAATTACCTGTTTAGTTGAAGGGTCCACAATGATAGCAGCATTGATCACCTGTGAAGAAAATTCACATAGAAAGTGAACAGCACATGTCAATCATGAAAATGCAAATCCAGAGTATGCAGAAACCTTTCTTTTCAACCAAATCTATAGGTAAACCTAAACATGCCACAACAATCCTCAAGATGAAAAGGCCTTTAGGAAGAAGTAGTTAATTGCTTAATTACCAGGCCATCAATGGATTTTGCCAAATTAATTGCTGATTTCATAAAGCTGAAAACTGATTGTGATTCCTCTTCACTAAACCCAGTTATGCCACTGATATTGCTGTAATTGGAATGGATAATAAGATTCAAATCACTGTAGTTGCATAAATAAATTTTAAAAAATGAAAAGGAAAATCCTTCCAGGTATAAGATTCAATAACTTACTATGTCGGTGGATGGAAGGAAGTTGGCCAAAGTTTACACTGTTCTTCCCATTCTTCTTTTGTTGATGCAGCATATCTGCAGACCTGAACCATTTGGCTCGAACTCAGAAAATTACATAGCTATGGAAACTTTGGAGAAAGATAATAGTACACATAAACAGAAAGCAAAAGCTATAGGATTGTCAGCAAAAAAAAAAAAACAAACAAACAAACAAACAAACAAACATTTTAGTAATGCTTGAGATATCTAAAATGGAACTAGCTATTGAACACAAGTCATTATTGACAAATAAACAGATAAGTGAAGAGTTTATAACATTAGAATATCAATCATATACGCTATTGAACTTGCTTTTGAACTCACGGTGCATATAGAGGTTATATGCCAGAAAAATTATGAGTTCATAACAACCTTTTGAAGAATGCAGAAAGCTGCAGTTCAAGAAGAGTAGTCAAAGTTCGGTATCTCAACCCCAATGCCAATGCCATATAAGTTTTTTTTTGGAGGTACAATGAGGCAATATGCCTGTATAAATTTATGGGCGTGTGGGAGTAAGATTCGTTGGCAGAGAGTCTGAAAATGTCACTTCTAGCTATCTAAATAGGTGATGGATAAGCTGCTGGTTGGCATTAGCAATCAACAAAAGCCCCATCCAGATAACTTATTCAATTTTCCTAAGGCAAATGTCAGTCAGAAGTGTAAATAAGGTTTTAATGTGACCTGCTCAAGGACATGGAAATGACAACAGACTTTGGATTGTAAATGGCAGTTACTTACAGAATCCTGCATTTGTGGCAAAGAAGTTGCACTTGAGGTTCAATATCTAAGATACATAACATGGAAGAACCTGGTAAAGACGATTGCAAATTTTTTACTACTGTCTGCCATCAAGTCAGATAAAAATCCTTGATTTTGGGGAGAAAAGCAGAGTAGTTTCAACTGAAGACAAAGACTAAACTCCTGATACTACTCCATATAACTCATCATGTTACTCTTCTTATATAAGATACTGCTCATGCTTTATAGCCAGCATTTTATAGAACCTGGGGCATGCCATTTAAGAGGAACTAAATATCACAAAAATCTAAAAGATAAAAGGAAGACCCACTTTTGTGATGAAAGTACTCAACTGGTATGATTTCACAAGCTCCAGCACATTGCTTGGCATGCCACCAGCATCTTCATTTGTCATAGACAAAATTAAAGATAACTGAGGTTTTCCTACCAGAAGCCAATTGTTATTGTAAAATTCAACAAAAAGAGCGTATAATTTACACACCACATCACACTTTCCCAAGAATAAGTATCTTATTACCTCCATCAATGCACTTCTTGCGTATCCGCTTTACATGCCGCAGGTTTTCCAGTGGACAAATTTGATTTAACTTCCTAAAGATTGAACAAAAAGAGAAGCATAATCTGCTTACTTAGATTGAGAACTTAAATATTGAGAGATAAAGATCAGAACTTGATCTAGTTCAGCTAATATAAACCTTGAAATTTGATCATGAAGAATAACATGGTGAGGGGAGAACTGACCTTACTAAAGTATTAGCATCTTTAGGTTCAATTTCAGCAGCATACACATTCACTGCAATATACATTCAAAAATAAATAAATAAATGTAGTAGAACCATAAAAACTGGGAGGGCAAAAAGATTGAACTATCATACCGGTGGGTTGTAGGTGAGGTAGAACGGGGGGCTTATCAGGAATGTGAACGATTTTCCAACCGCACTCAACTTCATTGTTACTACTCATTGTTCCTTCAACTTCTAGTGCAATAGATAAGTGTTAAAACAAAAACCTATGAACTGGAGTAATTTTCACCCGCTGGGTGAATGTAGCATACCCGAGGCAAAGGATAGAAAGAAATAAATACAAATTGCAGAGGGAATATTAGAAAGGGTCTATTTGTAATTTTAGATTTGTCTTTCCTCCGCCCAGGCCCCAGTGTAAACGAGGGGTGAACATTTGGTTAACAGAACTGAATTAACTGAATCAAAATTTTCCGGTTAACTGATTAACGGAAGGTTATTTTAGCTAAATTTTTAAATCCTTAAAAGTAAGTTCTTTATTTGAGTTCTTGCTACTAGAAAGTGCTAGGTTCTTCCTAATGCCTATCGAAAGTCCTCATTTGAGGAGCAAGAACAGATGCTGGAACAGCCGAACAGGTGTAGAGACAAATGAAGAAGGATTATATATGACAAACTTAGCACAAATGTATCGGCATTTTATAAATTTATATAACAAAAATAATATTAAAAAATAAAATTTTGGTTAAAACAATAAATAATCGTATGATATATGAACTATTTCTTTTTAAACCTGGACAGTTCGCAGTCTTCGGACTTCGCCGGTTAGGAACCGAGGAGACGAAGGAGTATTGAACGCCGGTGAGGAGCCGAAGTCGCAGGCGTGAAGGGCGGAGGAGATGCGATCGCCGGCTACGTACGTCGCAGGCGTGAGGCCGTCGGCTGCGTCGCGCGGGGCTGAGCAGTGAGCGTCTGAGTGAGGGGTTTGATTTTAGGGATTAAAATCAAATTTTAGGGCTTTGGGTTTAATTTTAGGGATTAAAATTTTAGTGCTTTGGCTTTGATTTTAGGGTGTGTTCGAAATTTCTCAAAAATGTTTTCTAGAAATGAGTTATTTTTTTAGAAAATATTTTTATTTATTAGGTTGATTGCATTCTAGACAATTGTATTTGTGTATTTGGTTATTTTTTTAAAAATAAGTAAAATTGAATAATTAAAATTTAAATTGTTGTTAACTAAAAGAGATTTGACAATATTTATGTTTTGTCTACATATTTTTTTTTTCAAATAATAAATAAAATATTTAAAAAATAGTATTGGCTTCTACTGGTTTCCGACGAAAATCAGTACAAATCATACTGAGTTTCGTCAAAAACTAATAGAAATAAAGACTGGTAACTGGTTTTCGTCCATATTGGTTTCCAGTAGAAACAAGCCAGTCTGGTTTGTACTGGTTTCGTTGGAAACCAATCAAGGTAGAAAGCATAGAATGGTGGAAGAAAGCCAAGAAAACATTCTCAGAAGAAAGCTAAGGAAGCATTCTCTGAAGAAGCCAAGAAGAATGAGCAGTTGGGTCCAGAAAATGACTTTTAAAAAAATCATTTTTCAGGAAAACTAAGCTATTTTTCGTTTAAACAAAAATCATTTTCCGTTGACTTCAATTTTCACCCTCTCCCAAACACTAAAGACCCGAAAAATAATTTTTTAAAAATTATTTTTCTGGTTTTCAAACAAACCCTTACTAGAAAGGGAAAGGGAAAGAGATACACCTAGAATGACCACTAACTAAACACATGTCACAAAGCTAGAAAAAAAACCCTAATTTCTCTCTAGTTTTCTCCTTCTCTATAGCTTCTCTTTCTCCGGTCATCTTCCTCTCCTTCCGGCGGTCGCCGCCTCCCCTTGTTTAACGGAGGCGGTGACCGTTCCCTTCTTCCTCAGGCTCACTGGTCATCTTCCGTCCCTCATCGCGCCTCCGCCTTCAACCACTGCATCCGTCATCGCACTTCCGTCTCCCACCATCGCAGCAGCTTCTCCACCTCCTATCATCGCAGCTCATCCGCCTTCCACCACCGCAAAGCTTCCCCACGCAACTGCTCCGCCATCCTCCTCCGTTTCTCTTCTCCTACGCCGATCTCCCTTTTTTCATGTTTTTGTATTCCAAATAATACACCTCTTGTTGGTGTTATTTTATGGTATTTTATTGTTGGTGTTTATTTCTTGTACTTTGTTCCTTCTGCATCTATTTGCAGTTTTTTTTTGTATTTCCCTCTCGTTTCTTTGACGAGCTTTTCCCTCTCGTTCTATTGACGAGGTTTGTATGGAGCGTGATAGGTTTGTTATGGTCATGGCTTATGTAATACTCATCTTGAGCGTAGTAGTTGACAATTGTAATACCTCTTCTGAACAATGATATGCAGTTCAGTTCAGTCGGTAGGATGCCCACTGAAGAACCGATCAAATACACAAGGTCGGAAGTGTACATTCTGTTGGGATTATTGTCTATGGACTTCAGTATGGATATGAAGATTCAGGTGGTGTACAAGACCTCACACCCTCGAAGAGGCTTGTCTACATTTAGCAAGACCATCAAAGAAGCCTTAAGGTCCTTTAAGGATCACAACTTCATATTTGTAAAGTAGTCTGCGAATCAAATTTTCATTAGCTTAGCTAGGAAAATTGTTTCTATGTCAGATTGCATGAAATGTCTTATCATTTCATTGAACCTTGTTGTAATCGTTTCTAATGCTTATTAATGAAGTTTACCTTTCAAAAAAAAAAAAAAAAACTAAACACATGTCACAACTTACTGACTTAGGGTTATATATATATATATATATATATATATATATATATATATATATATATATATATATATATATATATGGTCATAATCAAGTGTGGTCATCCCTCAACGTGCGGTCAATCAGGGCCGGTTCTGAGCACGGGCGGGCTGGGCGACCGCCCAGGGCCCCATGCTAGAAGGGGCCCATCCATATATATGTATATGTATACATATATATTATAGTGTTAAAATTATATTGAAAACAATTTAATGTGATAGCTCAAGTGGTAAGTGAGCTTTCTTTGTAAGGAAGAATTTTGGGAGAATGTGGGTTCGATTCCCACAAATGACAATTTCTGTTAGGCTGGCTCCCACAAAATTGTGGAGAACTTTTTAAAAATATTCAGGTGTTTTCTTTTTTTCTTTAACCCAGCTAATAGAATCACAAAGAAGAGATATAAATAAATTTTTCAAAAAAACATAATAATCTAATGAAAGTTTGAAACAATCTAAAGAAAATAAATGTATTTCATTTTATTTGAGATTATTATTTTTTAGTATTATTAAATTTTAATTTTAAATTTTTTTTATATAGGGCCCATTTTTTTTTTTAATTTCGCCCAGGGCCTCCAAAATGTTTGGACCGGCCCTGCGGCCAATGCGGACACCACTATGTATACAAATATACACAACTCAATCTTATAAAATGCACCACACAAATATGCATCATTAGGTACGCATCACCAAAAAAAAAGGTATGCAAATATACACCACACAGTGTTAGCAAATGTAACATTAGGGGACAGGGGAGTTATGGTGCATTATTTTGGGTGCGTGGTGTGTTTTTTGGTGTTTTTGTGTATTTTCATTGTGGTGTGTTTTCTAACATTGAGTTGTGCATTTTCTAGCATTGAGTGGTGCGAACCGCACCGACAAAGGCGCGACCACATTTGAACATATATATATATATATATATATATATATATATATATATATATATATATATATATATATATATATATATATATATATATGGGTGTTCATGTGCGGCCTGGTCATTAGGTGTGCCTATGCGGTCTTTTTTCAGCCATTCGACGTACTAAAATGCACCAGGGGACTGATAAAACACGCCATTCCACACTATAATCAAATGCACCTATTCACTTAAAATTCATCAATATATGTAATAAAATGCATCATTCTACGTATTAAAATGTACCACAACGTGCTTCATGACAGATTATAAACATACACTATTTACACATATTAGAAAACATGTGCTAAAATATGCACCACTCTACGTATGAAAATGCACCAGCGGATGGATTAAAACACACCATTCCACAACACAGTTAATGACTTAATGTACCAACATACGTAATAAAACGCACCACAGCATGTATTAAAACGCACCACACCATGTACTAAATGCACCATTTCAATTCACGTAATATAGATATTAAAATTACCATAACACCCCCACTTAACATGCGCGAACTGCAATTGCCACCATTAGATTAATTCAATTGGATGGCACAAATTCAACCGCACGACCGCATGGGACATGGGGTGACCAGGCCGCATATGAACATAAATCTATATATAGAGAGATCAAGTGCAGTAATTGGCTTCATGTAAAAGATGCGGTTTAATCTCAGTCGGTGATCTAATCAAAATCAACAACCCAGATTAAACACAAATTATAAATTTAAAAAAAAAAAAACACGGCGGCAATTTGGATTTTTTGCATCTAGGTCAAATTTAAGGTACATGATTTCCCTTCTTAAGGTGCTTGATTTTTCTTCTTAAGGTGCATGGTTTTTGAGCTTAAGGTACGTGATTTCTGTGCTGTGTGCTTAAGGTGCTTTAGGTGCGTGGTTTTCCTTCGTAAGGTGCGTGATTTGTGTGCTTAAGGTGCGTCAGTTGTTGAAACTTAAGCTGCGTCGACCTAAAGCTTTAGGCTTGTTGTTTTCCTTCTTAAAGTACGCCGTTTTTTACAGTTTACTTCTTTAATTGAAGAGTACCTTTTATATATATATATATATATATATATATATATATATATATATATATAGTTTTTTTTAGTCCCAAAACATAACCACTATATATATTTGGCTAGCTCTGGTGCTATTGTCTTCTTAAAATCAATTTTTTCAACCTTTACCTCACCATCAATTGGTTCGTAAACATACACCACAACTCATAGGCCATCGATGTCCATGAGAACAAAACTGGAGTTTTTTGAGTTTATAACAAAACTTTAGAAAAAAATCATTGATTTGAACCATTGATCTAGATTTGATCAATGACTCAAATCTAACCTTATCTTTCACACAACACACACACACACACACACACACACACACACATATATATATAATGTCGTGCATTCAAGCACAACCAAACATCCTACGATAGACCTCCCAACGTCCTATACTCCGCATTAAGTGCACTAATGCACAGCTCATCAGCCTATAATGCACAGCTCACACACAACCAGCACAACATAATGCATGTACTACCCAAAATGCGTACATATGCACCAACATTCAAATATATGTAATATTATTATACTAAAAAAAAAAGCAAAAAAAAAAAATATTGATCACTGCAGGGACGAATAATCAATCGATGATGAAGAAATCGCGACTCTAATTCGCAATAATGATGTCCAAAAAAAAGGAAACAAATCGTCACTGCAATAGTTATATATAAAAATAAATAAATAAATAAATAAATAACGCTACCACCCTCACTTTAAAAAATATCAATCCATGTCAACTTAGGAAATCAAATCTAAGCCATCCAAATAGAAAAAACGAATGCACAATATTAGTCCTCACGTTATCACATAGGGAGTGGTTCAATTGATAAATAACCAAATTTTTTAGTCAAAATTTTAATGGTGAAAATTTTTTAGTCAAAAATTTTAACATCCAAAAAAATATAAATCCATTTAAATTTAAATGAGCAAACATCACTTTTTACTCCTCAATTATTGTGACATTATTTTTTTAAAAAAATATTCCTTATTAGATCCTTAACTTGATTACATTTATTTGATTGTCACAATTAATTATCCATTTAAAATTTTATCATTTTACTTTTGAATAATACAAAAAATAATCATTCAATGATGAAATTACATGTTAGTTATAATTTTAAAATAAGAATCAATTATGAAAAGCAAATGAAACTCAATGATGTAACATGACAAAATTAAAAAAAAAAATATAGCAATTTCATAATATAATCGAGAGACTAAAAATAAAATTTGCTCAATTTAAATTTGTAAAATATTAATAAATTATGTTTTTTTCTTAAAATAAAAAAAAAATTATGTTATACTGTAGTAAGTTTATAATAATTTAAACATAATCTATTACAGAGTTGATGCAATCTTTGCTCCAAAATTTGTAAACATGAACAGCAAATCTCATCTTCAATTAACAAACTAGTGGTAAAAAAAAATAATAATAAATAAAAAAAAAAAAAGCTGGGTAAAATTTACACACATACACGCACAGCAAGGTTGGGGTGGGTGGGAAGGGGTGGGGGAGAGGGGGAAGATAAACACAGGAGTATCTTCATCTTGGATATGGTACTAGGTTAAGTTTTAACAAGCTAAAAACTAGACATGAAATCTGCCAACCAAGCTTGGTCAATGGCTTTCAAGAATAGAATGTGTTCAAAAAAGAGGCAAATTCATCATCATACAGCAAGTGTGCTTTAGCACATTTGGGAGAGGTTGGAAGTCACAAGTACAGGGCAGCAACATACACTACTTCTGAGATGGGGGAAAATTAGATATTCACAGAGCTCATATAGCTTCATCTTTCCCATTCTGACTTAGCAAATTGTCCAACATTTCCTGAAGGCAACTCACTAGTGTTCGTTTGCTGAAGATTCGTATACTGGTCCCACCCCATGATGTGAGGCAAAGCAAACTGCATTTAAATACATAATAAGAAGATAAATAGCGTGTCTTCTGCAAAAAGGCATGAGAGCAAGGAATGCAAGCAATAAGATGTAATGGAAAACTTGGGAGTCGAGCAGGCACATCATAATCCAACAATTAATAGTGTTTCGTTCTAACAATTATAGCATCGCTCATCATCCAAACAAGTTATCTTGATTATACTTTGCTTCTTAATCAAATTCACCATCTTTTGGAGAGGCTATTTTGCATGTCATCACCAACAAGAAGACATTCTACTCTCAATGGAAAATACCAAACACAAAAAGTTGCGAAATGTGTAACACTATTATATATATGATCTTCCATAAAACTTTGCTCTTAACTTTCCGTGGGGTTTATGACAACAATCTCAGAAGACATCCTATAACCTACCAATTTAATATTGAGTCTAGCTACCTATAAATTAATTAACTATGATTTTATGAAGTATGAACTAGCAAACTAGAACAAGTTATAGTCATAAATTTCAATTTCAATTTATAAAGATTAATTTTTGAACTAAAGATTATGATCATAATTCTTAGAATAAAGAATTAGGTACTTGAAGACCACTATGAATCTAAAAGAATAATTAGTTCCAGACTTCCAGTCCATTCTCAAAAGTCAAACCTTCTCAGTTATCACATCAATACATAAAACACTGAAGATAAATATATAAAGAAAAAAAAACACATTATTTCATTACCAGAGGAAGTAAATAAAGAAAATTGTTTTAACAATTATAGCAGAAGATGGGAATAGTGAGATCTTAGTTGCAACTCTATTCCACAGCATCTCATTAATGCACATTCAGATGGATTTTCAACAAACCGGACATGTATTTGATGGCAGATCCCCCATCTTGCAACCCCCATTTTATCTGTTTACCTCACCTTGTTCAGTAGTTCGAGATTAGCAAAGGGTGTATGTACAAAGAATATCCCCATCAAGAATACTTAACTTGTAAACTCTTTTATTTCGTCATACAGACCAAGGAATAAATGATAATGGCTTAACCATACTTAAATGTGGTATATATTTACTGTATCTAGTATCTACAATCTACATGAATGAAATCTACGAGATCTGCATTTTTGTATATCAATTGTGAAAGCAGAATTGATTAATCAGACGAAATGCACTAAAAGATGATCAAATTATAAACTCCAATAATTGGGAGAAATACATTATAATAATAACATACATTGAAAGCTGTTCGCATGACAGAAAATTCAGCACCAGTAACTGGAACTGTTAGGCGATCATTTGTCTTGTGGGCGTTGTTGACAACACCTGCAGAGGAAAAGAGAATAAAAGCAAAAGTAATTGGAAACAAGAAAACATTGAAGGCAGAGGTAATGACCACATGTAACATGTTTAGGACAATAATGTTCACAATATAGATGCATATACTGTGTGTACAATACTTTAGTTGAATATCATGCATGATTTGCAAAGGATGTGGATATAAGTGGCTAGCTAAACTTATGAAACTTACTAAGAGACATGAAATAACCACTGCCATCACCAAGTGCCTTAACTGACAAGGTTTTTCTAACTTCACCAGCATTGCTGAAAAAATTAATGTAATTAGGGCAAAAAAGTAGTTAATCTATGCAACATTATGTGCAGAAAAGATTATTTTGAAAAACTAAATTAGAGTATCAACCTTTGTAGCATTGAAGGATCATGGAAGAATTCACAAGAATCACTAGGACCCAAATTTAGTAGGGTTCCAACTTCAGTTGCCGACAGAGCAAACATCTATTTGATGTCAAATGAGTCAGTCAATAAAAATGCCATGAGAAAGAAACAGGAGGCAAAGCTAAAATTTTAGACATTGTATAATACCAATCCATAGATGAAGATTGTGAAGAAACACTCTAAAAATTTTGTAGTATCTAAGGCAAGGAAAGCTTTATGATGTTCAACAAATTTATTCCCTTTGTATTGCTCCTAGTATTTTAGGAGAGCATGCCTTCAAAAAAAATTTATATCTGGAATTGAAAGGGAAAGAATATTGCTTAATTAGAAAAACAAGAACATTACTTGCTTCTTTTCCCAATCATATTTGCGCTCACCAACAGCAGGAAGGAATGTCAACATAATAGAACCTTTGCGTTCAACCTTTAGAGCTCCCGACTAAGAAATGGAAGCATAAATAAAATCAAATATTCAAGTCTATATTATGAAAAGAATTTTCAAATACAATTTCAAAAGGTTAAAGAAACACATACATTTAATTTACTAAATGTTGGAAGTCTTGGTTCAACAGAGAGAGAAGCTTTGCCCTTGTAAATAGTATAGGGGGCAAATACTTTTTTTCTCAATGTCCCTTGTTAAAAAAGAAGAAAAAAGAAATAATGATTTAAGATGCTTATTAATCATTGTATGAATAGATCGAAAAAACTGTATTCTTCCTCAAATAATTTGGTACCATCAGCCTCAAAATATTTCTTTGCAATAGGCATCCCTGCCTGGTAGGAGAAACCACGCAAACTGTAATGTACAAGTAAAGGTAATTAGCTTCAAAAACCATTTAACATTTCAACATGAGGAGTTTTCACTCAGCTAAGCAATTGCGTAAACTTTAGCAACAAAAGTACAGAACCCAAGGGTAAGCACACCATGATGCACATCACTTGGCAATGTATCAAAGGCCATTCACATGAAGAATTTAATATGAAGACTTAAATGACCTTCCACTTGAAATGGCAATGGAACAAAAGAAATCACTAAGCTATAGAATTTAATATGAAGACAGAAACAACTGCTTGAACTATGAAATAAAATAAATCACTCAACAATCAAATACTAATGAACCATATTGTTCATTTCATACTCCAGATTCTATTTTTTCTTGTCCAAAGTTCATTGCTTCACTAGAATAACTTGTTGCAAATTGCAATTGATAAAATTCAAATTTCCT
Organism: Ipomoea trifida; assembly: GCA_003576665.1. Taxonomy (NCBI): domain Eukaryota; kingdom Viridiplantae; phylum Streptophyta; class Magnoliopsida; order Solanales; family Convolvulaceae; genus Ipomoea; species Ipomoea trifida. The sequence goes on along the minus strand of CP025647.1, from coordinate 24,499,008 downwards.
TCATTTGCAAAATCCAATTCAAATGAAAAATAAAGTAGCATTCTTTTTCAACATAACTTTGGATTTTTAAGGGAACATTCCTCACAAATGAACCAAAATCAATAACAATAATAATATAATAAAATAAAAAAATATCCTGCATAACCAACTTCAAAAAATACAATCGGAAAAATATAAAGGATAATGGCATTTAAAACCCCCAAAAAAAAAATAGAGTGCCGAAAGTTTAGACGATGATAGAGGAAGAGTTAGTAAAAAGGACTAGGGTTTAAGAGGGGTTTAATGTATAAATGGCGTGAAATAACAAATTGTATGCCGTTAGAAACTGGAATAGTCATTAGGAAAAGGGTTTGGAGTTCACCTGGAGCCCAGAAGCTTTGAGAGCTTCAACATCTTGAGTGGAGAGAGAAGGAGGGAATGCGAAGGAGTCGGGAGCCGTGGTTGTTCAATGTCCGCTTTGAGTGTGCTTGTTTGGAGTGAACCAAAAACAATACTAATATTTCAAATGCACTATACTTGGTAGGGACAAAAAATGTTTGATCATGGTTAGTGATACGTTATTTTTGTCTAAGGCTGTTTTTGGTAACCTATAAAATGACTTCTAACAAATGTTTTTTGAAACAAATGATTTTCGAGTTTTTGATCTTTGGCAACGTCCGAAAAATGCGGTCAACAAAAAATATTTTCCGTTTACCAAAGAAAATCAGTTCATTTTTCCGGAAAATAACTTACATAATTTTTTTTTCCGTAAGTCATTTTCCAGAACCGCCAAAATGACCGTTCCGCATGTTCTCGAGCAAAACCAACCCATATCCTATATCACCCATGACCGAAAATGGACCAAAAGGTTGAAAACCGCCAGAAACCGACGGAAATCGTCAGAAACCGGCAGACACAGTAAAGGTTTCCGGTAGAAACCTATTGTTTTACGTTTTTTTAATTTAACTTTTGAGTTTTTAATTCTATTTTTAATAAATAATATTATTATAATTTTTTATATTTTAAATAAAATAATTACAATGTTTAATTATACAATTCTACCCATTTTCCAAAAAATAACCAAACACACAAAGACAGTTTTCCAGAATACTTCCAAACACCGAAAATGAAACTATTTTCCAGAAAATGACTCATTTTCCAGAAGTCATTTTTCTGCTTTCCAAACGGACCCTAAAATCCATAATTTTGATTTGTGACTTTGTGCAAGTATTTTTCAATATGTTGTATATGATTTTTTTAGTGTGATTTATCTTTATTGTATGATTTACATATTATTACACATGAACAGAGTTTACTCTGTACTTCGTGCACCCTTAAATAGTGAGTTTCTCTTGTCATCCAAAAATATATTGAGTTTAATTTTCTTAGCACTTTAGCATGTATAATAATACTAGTATTTTTTATGTGCAATGCGCAACAATAGATTGCCAATATTAATACTCAATATCAAAATATTAGTTATATCGAAATATTATATATATATACATATATATATATATATATAATAGTATATATATATTTAAAAATAATTCATATTATATTAAAAATACAGTTGATAATTTAGGTAATAATTATGATTTGATTAATAATTGTTAAAAGTAAGAATTTTAGATACGATAAATGATTAAATATAATTATAGTAATATTTAATATATATATATATATATATATATATATATATATATATATATATATATATATATATATATATATATATATAAACGGATGTTTAGCGGTACAATATTTGTAGCACAATGTACAACTTAATAAGCATAGAAATACATACATAAATCATAGATAATAACTTTGGTACACTCTTATAAGTTTTTTTATTTAGGTTTTAGATATTTATATTATTATATAATAATAATATAACTATTTTTTTAAAATTTGATTTTTATATTTTAAAAAATAATAGAGATTTGACTTGCTTATCAAATTGTTAAGGTAGTTACTTAGATACTAAATGATTGAAAAAGAATTGCAGTTTCTCTCTTACGGTGGCTAGCAAATGATGACTTAAGAAGAAAATTAACCGCAATTGACCGATAGTCACCCTTAATCGCACCTCAAGAAAAAAAAAAGAAAAAAAAAGAGAGAGAGAAATGAGTCATACGAGCCTGAATGTAGAGAAAGCGGTTCAAAGAGCCTGAAAGCAGGGAAGGCGATCGGAAATCATCTATTTAGGTCCTGCAAGTAGGGAAGGCAGCCCAGCTAGGCATCGCGCCTCAAGAAAAAAAAAAGGAAAAAAAGAGAGGAAGAGAGAGAGAGAGAGAGAGAGAGCAAAAAATAGAAGGAGTCATACGGGTCACATGTAGGGAAGGCGGCCAAAGAGCATGCATGTAAGGAATGCGCCTCATCGACCTGCAAGTAGGGAAGGCAACTCAGCAAAGCATCGCGCCTAAAAAAAAGTCATACAGGCCTGCATGTAGGGAAGGCGGCCCAAGGAGCCTGCATGTAGGGAAGACGACCGAATACCATCTCCTCTAGGCCCGAAAGTAGGAAGGTGGCACAACAAAGTATCACGCCTCAAAAAAAAAAAAAAAAAAAAAAAAAAAACGAGTCATACGGACCTGCATATAGTGAAGGCGACCCAAGAAACCTACATGTAGGGAAGACAGCTCATCGGCCTGCAAGTAAGGAAGGCTACCAAACACCATCTCGTTTAGGCTTGAAAGTAGAGAAGGGGGGCTTAACAAGGCATCGCACATAAATTTAAAAAAAAAAAAAAAAAAAAAAAAAAACCTATGTCATACGGCTCTGCATGTAGGAAGCATACTAAGGAGCCTACATGTAGGGAATGGGGCTCATCGGCCCGCAAGTAGGGAAGGCGGTCGAACACCATCTCTTCTGGCCCACAAGTAGGAAAGGCGGCCCATTGAGGCATCGCGCCTCCAAAAAAATATCTTTCTTTTTTTATACAGGGAATGTGCAAGAATGAAATCTTCTAACGAACAACATGTAAGGAAGGTTGTAGGGACCGAAGAGATGATGAAGTGCTTTCAGACCAGGAGTTGAGCTCTCCAGAAGAGATGAAGAGATTTCAGACCAGGAGTCGAGAGGGCCAATGCGTGTAGAAGGTCGAGAGTGTCTATATTTTCTTTGCTCGTCAAAGACAACCAAAGAAAGTTAGGGACTTATGATGAGGACATGGGACATCGGGGCCCATTTTATTGGAAAAGTCTTTGTCCAACCGTCCAAGCGGGGTGTCAATCTATATGGGTGAGGTGTTGGCCCAATAAGAATAATGGAAATCTATTAGGCTAAGGAAAGAAGGAAGTATGAAGCAAAATAATATAAGATGTGTTGCCATGAGGTTCGAACGTCCCACAACCTCAAACATAACTGATAGGGGTAAAATCCCGATCTACGTAGCCCAGTGTTTTCTACAGGTCTAAACGTAGGTACCGAACTACTCCCGGTCTACCGGTCTATCGGCCTACTGTTGAGCACGCGCCCCCGTTTTGCTTTCCCGGTCTTGACTAGATCGGCCAGGTGCGTTGCCCGACCTTAGGGCAGATCTCGCATCCCAACTTCATATTCATTCTTCATTCATTCAGAATCACGACCCTTACAGGCTTACACCTGGCCTATGTGCAATGGGCCGCCTTCCAGACCGATGCATGTCTGACACGCGTAGCACATGCCGTTGGCCCAGAGCCCTTCCCCAAGGACACCTATAAAAGGCGCATTTAATGCTGGCAGATGGACTTTTGGCTATTTCATCTATATAATAGTCAAAGAGACCAAGAACCTCTGGCCCACTGTCACGTAGACCAGTTTCGCATAGAGTATTTTGACTTGTACCTGCTTGAGTATTAATACAAAGTATTTTGTTCGTATCTCCGTATATTACTTTATCATTTTGGCGCCGTCTGTGGGGATCGAACCAAAATGATAAAGTAATATACAGTGATACGAACAAAATACTGTCACGTCATCCCTACGCCAAAATACTGCCCATGGCGCCGTCTGTCGCGTCATCCCTACGCCACCTATAAATACGGGAGACCATCGCAAGGTTTCGCTTTACGCGACCTTACTACACGGCTAGAGCTTCCCGATCATCAGAACCTCCTGTCAACCGGAACCGATCTCACTCCGCAACTCGCCTTCCCCTTCACAGGTAACGACCATTCGTCTTACTTTTACTTCGTCCTACTTGAATACGAGCATACAAGCATGCGAGATTTGGGTTTCTGTTCTAGGTGCTGCAAATTTGGAGGCTTGTCGAATGTTGATGAATGCGAGAAATGTAAGGGATGGGCCAATAGTGGTGGAGACTATAGAAGTAGGCGGTGGAGCAAGGGATGATGTGGTGGAGGGGGCTCGAAGAAAAAATAAATGCTGAGAAGAAGAACACGTGAAATGACAAAAGCGCATTTCATTTTGACGGTGAACAAAATGGCAAGCTGACGGAGGACTAAAAGTGTCCAACATCTAATAAGTGTGGTCAAAATATGACAATTTCTTTTTATAGTGGACTGAAAGTGTCCAACCCCTAAATAGTTTAAGACAAAAAAAGAATTAACTCTTAAGATTTCAGACTACCATCGAAAAGAGGGAAATCTTTTTAAAACCCTTAAAAAATCCTAATTTCCAACCACCAAAGTGGTTAGAATTTCATACGACTTTCTTAGGGTGCGTGGTCAGAATGTTTTGGTGATCAAATTCAAATACAAAGTTATTCTAATTTCAAATATTTATGACTAAATAGCTTTTGAAGAAACTATTTTTTGCTTCAAGACTAAATAAGTAGATGGGGAAAATACTTTCTACGCAACAAAATACATACTCCGTAATAATTACACATAAAGAAATACCGAGTATCATCATATCAAGATTCAAGAGTTCATGTAACTTGAGAAAATATTGTTTATATCAAATTTCGTTAGATATAATATCTCGAAATTAAATTAAGTTGAACAACGTAACTCTTCATGGTTAAATTAATTAATTCATCGTAAATTAATCAATCTTAATAGAATGTTTAAAACATGTACTTGACTATCATTATCCCAATAAATGAACTGCTTTCGAGATGATGTGGAAGTTTGGAAGGTAATGTTGATTTTTTTTTTTAGCTTATGTGGCTTGCAAGCTTGCTATAATAGCAAGTTTGCAATTGGCTTTTATTTTTTTTTTTAAATTTTTTATTTGTTATTTTATTACTCCGTATTATATTTATAATATAAAGGGTCACACTTGTGTGAGACCGTCTCACGGATGCTTATTCGTGAGACGGGTCGGGTCGGGTCAAGGCACCATGCAAATGTCATACTTATATGTGCAAATGTCATACTTATATGCTCAAATATTAATCAAGAATACAATTTTTGTTACTTATTAGAGAAAAAGTAATACATTTTTCATAATAAGTAATGTTGACAAGTGCCCCTTACTTGTAAGGGAAAATATAATACTTTTGTGGAAAAATGTAATACTTTTAAATCGAAATGTAAAAGTATTGTATTTTCCCTTAAAAGTATTACATTTACCTTTATAAGTAACAAAAATTTTATTCCTGTTTAGTATTACATTTGAGCATATAAGTATGACATTTGTGCATATAAGTGTTACATTTGCATCGTGACCCGACCCGACCGTCTCATGATGAGACGGTCTCACACAAGTTTTTGCCTAATATAAAAGGCAAGTTGGACTACTTTTGAAAGTAAGATAATATTGCAGGGATATAAAGAAAATAGTAGAGAATTTACAAATTAAATTTGATAATGTGAAAGTGAGATCCACTTTTAAAAGTGAGAGAGTATTGCAGGGATAATGATAGTCTTAATGGTGAAGAAACAAAATAGATTAATGTCATATGAGATCTTCTTAATATAGTGATTTTGGCACGTTTAGTCCTAAACTTTCAAATTGACAATCTGTGATCCTTCAACTTTCAAATTGTTATCATCTGTGGTCCAAGTTTACAACTCATGGACCTTCAACTTTCAAAATTTAACCAATCGTGATCCTCATGAAATGACCATGTGTGATTAAAATTTGATAGTTGAAGAGCCATGAGTGATTAACTTAGACCAAACAATTTGAAAATCGAAAGACATAGTCAATTTGAAAGTTTAGGACTAAATGGATCAAACCACTATATTCAAAGTACACCAGATGGTACTAACTCAAACAAAATATATGATGAATATTTGAATAAGCTAGGAATAATTATTACGGAGTATTAATTAGCCATCATGCATGATTAATTAGAGCGTAGAGCATTGCATGCATCAATAAGCTAGAAAAAAAAAATTAAAAAAAAAAAAGCAAAGGAGTCTCTAATTTACTTAAAAGGAAATAGTATTTGAGCAGGTAGGTAGCTAATAATCAAAGCGAGCATTCATCATCCCCAACCTATGGAGAGTGAATTTTGTTCCTACTTACAATAATAATCCAAACCATAATCTTATACATACATACATAGCAAAAGTATGAATTCAAATTCCATGCATGCATGCAACTTAAAGTAGCAGACATAGATAGATGACGGAGAGAGACGAAGACCTAAGTCCTGACCATGGTTGACAAAGTCCACGTTAATAGAAAAAAGAAGAAGAAGAACCCAAGAGACCCCAAATATCTCCCAAGGGTTTCTTCTCTTTGGAAGGACAACTCCATTCACTCAAATAATGGAGTTCATCACTTCATTTCTTCCACATTCATAACAACAAAATGCACTATTCTCCTACACCTAGTACGCACTACTTTGCCATGCCTAAAGCTCCCCAAGCTTTAGTCCATGATCCAAAACACCAAATATTAACAACCCCACCACCCTTAACCCTAAAGAAAGATGGGAATTTCTGTGAAATTAAATTTGCTAAACTTTGGAGGAACAAAGAAGAAGGGTATCCTAGTCTAAGTCGTAAAATCCTAAGACTAGCAAAAACTCTGGGCATGCGACATGATTCCCATGATGATTTCCCTAGCTACTATGATGACTACTCTAAACTTATGATAACTACAACATCATGCTTATTACTATTATTATTTCAAGGGAGTGATTAGTCTTCAAGATCAACGTTAAGGTGCTTTTGAAAACTGGGATTTTGATGCATGGTCCAATTTACAAGCTAATTAAAACTATGTTGGTTATTAATTAGGACCATTTCCATTGGCCCTTCTTAATGTTTTTTTACCCCAAACCGTTTCCTTAGCTTTTCCGAAGCCTAAGTCTTTCTTGAAACAACAAAAATATGACAAGAAAAACATTACCAACCTGGCTGTACCACCAGCTGGAGTTGGTGATGTGATGATGCACATGCAATTATATTAATTTCTGTCTCTTGAAGGAACCTTTCCTTACAAGAGAAAGAAATTAAACCTGAAACTTTTACTCCAAATTAAACTCGGGAAGGGTATGGTGCCCCTTTGGGGGGATCCAACCCTTGGGCAGGCCCGAATTTCCACATTCGGGCCGCCATTTACGACGAAGAGAGAAAGGTGGAAGATGGAACCATGGCAGGTCAAAGGTACTTCGATTGATCGATCAGATCATGAAAGAAGTAACTAAGTAGGTAGACGACGACGACTACGAAAGTTCATCTCTCTTGATAATGGGTGATGCCATCCTATTAGCGATGAGGCAGCGGTGCACGTAGCGCCGCCATGGTCAAGCCTGTGGCACAGCAAAACAAACTGTCAAAGATGTTAGTACCGTTCGTACCACCTTCCAATTTTAGACAAACAATTAATACTACAGACCGAGGGTAAATGCATAATTTCACACCCTCCACTTCATAATGTGTAAGTTTCATTAATGAAAAATGAACAATGCTACAAATCCCTCCTGTATTTTTCTTTAAAACGTCCATCCTAAGATGAGGTGACATCATCTCATTAGTAGGAATAGTAGTTACATTTATTTTTTAATTAGTGGTAGGGTCAGTCAATTCATTGGCACCAAATGAATGAAACGAAAAGTTTGGAGAGAAAAATCAGGAAGAGAAAAGAGCATTTTTCATGAAAAGTATAAGTGCATCAAAACATGTACCGCTTCACATATATATTTTTGTAATAATTTGTAACATTGAATTAATAATCAATTCCCTTACGAGTTAATTAAATTAAGCCAGATGCATTATCCTTCATTACTGGGGCCTAAGTTGGGTGACAATATTTACTTAATTTGATTGCAATTATTATTATTATTATTATTATTATTCCAACCAATTCAAATTAAATATAATAGCAACTACTACCATTATTAAAAAAAAATAAAAAAAAAATTGAAAGTTGGGTGTAATAATGTACAAACCTGATTGCATTGGAGCTGTGTGAGCAAGAGAAATGGGGTTGGCAAAGTGCTGTGCAGGGTAACCGGCGGTGGTGTTAACGGTAGCCGAGTACGGAAAGAGGTGGTGAGGATACTGGATGCCGCCGTAGCCCTGGCTAGCCGCCGTGTACCCGCTGCTGCCTCCACCGTTTCCTTCTCCGAAATTCAAGTAAGGGTAAAAGGCCGCCGCCGCGCCGGATAACAGTCCACTGGACCCGGTTCCATACATTGGAAACTGGCCGGTCAGTCCTCCATACACACTGTAGTAACCCTGTAAAAAGTAACCCACTTAAAACATTATACAATTAATGTAAAAATATTAGTTATGAACAAATACTGCATTAGTGCATTGTAACAGAGTCAGTAGTACTAAAAATAAATATTACATTTTTCATCAAAGATATTACACTGTCCTTATAAGTAATGTTGGTAAGGGTTTGTTATTTATAAGAAAAAATATAATACTCTAAAATCAAAATGTAATTATATTACATTTTTCTTCAAAAGTATGTATTACACTTTCATCCTAATTAGTGTTACATTTTCATCTTGACCCAACCTATATTACGGACAAAGATTCGTGAATCTCAAGTTTTTATTTCTATTTTTTTATTAAAAACAAAAAACAAAAAACCTACAACCCTTAAATTTCTTTCCATTTTATGGTAAAATAAAAATTATTATTATGCACAAATATACTGTAATTATTTTTATTTTACAATATATAATTAATAATATTTTAATAAGTAAAAATATATTTAGTTTATGATTAGTACACGCTACACAGTAGAGTGTAGATAGTGGTATTTACGAACAGACAAGTTATTGAGATTGTCGAAGCTGCAGTTTGGTCTTGTTTAAATTCTAGTTACAGTAAAAAACAAAGTTGTTCAGATCAGAACTCTGAAGTTGAGGTAACATATGACCAGTCAAATGAACAAAATCATGCATGCCACTAACTAAAAGTCAAAGATTCTTAACTTCCAAAGTTCCAAAGTTAAAAACAAAAAATGGTCTTAACAATCAGCTTTGACCGAAATTACAGCTACTAGAAAACATTTTGGAAACCGTGCTGCTGTCCAGTAAAGAATCATCTGAAATAAACTATACATACACTTTTCTTATTGATAATACATTTTTAAAAAAAGTGTCCACTTAGGGTTTTTACATTTTACTTAATTAATTTAAAAAAAAAAATCAAACCGAGTCTACTCTCACACATGAAGAATGATATAAGTGTATAGTTTAATTATGGAGTATTAGTTTGATATGATCTTTTAGTTAAGATGAAATTCATTTTTCAATGACTAGTTGAGATCTGCCTAACTCTCGGCCATGTGCGAGGGTCGTTTTGCTTTAAACCACAATAATGGTTGTGTGTATTTGCATGACGAGAGAAGTGAAGGAGATGGTGAGATGAAGTACAAACCGTGGGGTAGGTGTAGTCTGGCGAGTACGAAGAGTACCTGGTTTAATGTCACAAAAGATGAGTAAACAACATTACTACATTAGAATGTAAAAATGTATATATATATATACATATATGATTAATGTAAGAAGATATGATTAATGAGGTTGGGTGAGCAATGAGTTGGCAAGAGGACATATATACGTACATATCCACTCTGGCAGAACAGATCAGATGTTGTGTGTGTGTGTATATATATATATATATATATATATATATATTATATCCATAATCCGATGAGAACCAACTTTAACTTGTGAACTGTGAACTTGTGAAGGATTGCACCGCACTTACTACATGATTACACTGCACCTGAATACAATGCGACCTTGGGAGCCGTAGCAGTGCAATTATGTAAAAGTTGTGGTGCAATCCTTCACAAGTTCGCAGATTAAGGTTAGTTCTTTCCTCTATATATATATGTTGATTATGGATGATAGAGGATATTCATAAATAATAATGTTAAGAATGTTTAAAGAAAGTTTTGATGTAATTAAGTAATTAGTGATACATACCCATAGAGATTATAAGGAATGCCTTGTTGGATGGCATAATGGGAAAAGTTTGATGGTGAAGGAAAAGCTGCAGCAGCAGCAGCAGCTCCGCCAAACCCTCCTTGAAAAGCATTCATTACCATAAAGTTCCTACCCCCTCCTCCTCCTCCTGTATGTTCATCATCACAATTAAACATAGTAAAAGACAATTAAGACATTGTTTTAGTCTGCTAATAATCAAAGCTAATTAATTAAGGTTAATGTTTTGTTTGTGTGAAATGATAATGAAAGCTAAGAGAGATAGATGATAGGTAAGGTGTAGGGTAAATAAAAGCGAAAGTTGTCTCTCACACATGAGTGTGCTGTCGAGCTTTTTCTCTCAAACGATCCTACTTGTCACATGGCATGCTATATATGCCAGTCGATATATATATGGGTTGTATACTTAAAAGAAAAAAGTAAAAAGAAAAAAAAAAGAAAAAAGCAAAATTCTTATGGTCTCAGAGACTTCCACACAAACAAATTAAACCCTAGCTAGTTGCATACTTGAGGGGTTGAGTCCACTGGATCAATCTTTTCCCATGACTGGGAATTAGAATATTCATTTTGCATGCTTAAGTGGAACTAACCACAATTACCATCCACTAATATACCAATCACTTACCTAAGCAAGATTTTCTTTAATTTGCTTGCTTGCTTAGGATTAATTCATGTTGATTATCTTTAAGTTTATAGATATATATGTAGATGATTCTTTACTGGTTTGCAGCTACTAAAATACATACTATATTGTAACAGAGTCAGTAGTATTAAAAAAAAAAAAAAAGGTATGTATATATACCATGTTTATTAGGGGTTGAAGGCTTGGATCTGTGAACACCCAAGGAAGCAAGATTGCAGTTAGCCCTTCTGCCATCAATCACTGGTGCAGCGTCAACACAAGCTCTCATGGCTGCCTCTGGATCGCGAAAAGTTACCTGAAACCAAACCCTCTCACCATCAATCTTTAATCCCATTCTGATCTATTCTGTACTGTACGTGTATATATATACATATATAACTAACAAGGTGGGAATGAAAAGTAAAGAAAGAGAGAAAGAAAGAAAGAATTAATGCGGCATATATCATACAAATCCATAGCCTTTGGATCTGCCAGAAGCCTTGTCAGTGATGACAACAGCCTCCAAGATTTCACCGAACTGTTCAAAGTACTTCTTCATGGTATCCTTCTGAGTCTCCCACGCAAGCCCACCAACAAACACCTTAGTGTATGTGGTGTCGCCGAACTGCCCACTCATGTTATTATTATTGCTGCTGCTGTTATTAGATGCTGCTGGAGCTGTAGCTGGGTTCATCATCTTCTCTCTCTCTCTCTACAGTAGGTTAACCTCAGAAAAAAAAAAAAAAGGCAATAAGGTTGTTTACAACTTGTGTGCCGCTACTTTGATCTAGCTAGGAACTGAATGAATAAGAGAGATAGATAGGTAACGTAGATACAGGGATTGAGATCGACAGTGGTCCAAACGGGAAAACTGGAATTGTATGGATCTAAATGTATGGATCTCGAAGGGACTGGATTCTGGGTTGAGTTAATTTGGAGGGAGAAGGGGAGGGTAGAGAGATGATGGAGGGAAGGAGCAGGTAGAGAGAAGGAGGGAAAAGGATGGGTGGAGAGAGAGAGAAAAACAGGAGGGAAGAGAAACCAAAAACCAGATGGATATAGAGAGAGAAAGAAACAGGAAAAGAAAATTATTATAGTAATAGAAAAAGAAGGAAAAGATGAGAAAAGGTGAGTCTCATAATACGGACATGAATTATATACATGCCGCCAGCCACGCCCCCACTTTCTTTACACACTGGCAATCCCTCAGTATCATATCACGCGCCCTCGCATTCCACGTGCTTCTCACTTCCCGTCCAAATACATTTGCTGAAATACCTTTATTATGGATACAAGAGCAATGGGATTGAAACAATAACGACACTAGTTTAATTTAGGGCATGTTTGTTGGCCAAGAAGTGCACTTCTACGGGAAGTAGGTTCTGAAATTGCAATTTTTTCATGTTTGGTTCACTAGAACTTGTTTTCTATTAGAACTACAATTCCTCATTTTGGAGGAAAAACAAATCTGAGCTACACCCTAGGATTTTGTTTTTCGGTGTTGTTGGGAGAAAAATTGGGTTGTGAAGACTATTTTACCCTTGATTTCTTCTTCCTCCTCTGCTCGCTGCCGCCCGTTTGCAACCTGCCAGTGGCCGCCTCCGCCGCAAGTCCATGATGGCGACGTCGCCTCGGCCTCTCTGAATCTACTGACTACTTCTGCCTCTGCCTTCGCCGCGAGCCCTAGGCGACCCTCTAGTTTCTGCTCGACAACGACACCGCCCCTGCCTGACGGCCGTCTCGTTTCTGCCTCTCTGGCTCTGCCGACTAGAGAATGGCGCAACGCACGGGAGAATGAGACGAATGGAGGAGACGGGAAAAAGAATGGAGAAAACCTAAAGATTTGGCCCAATCATCTTTCAAAAAAATACTAATTGGCCCCAATTTGAAACAAAATTTATTATTAATTTTATTATAATTATTAATACATAAGGGCATATTGGTCTTTTACACACATTTTTCCTTACTCTTTTACACCCAACCAAACAATAGAATTCATATTTCCAGTAATTTCTTTTTTACCAACCAAACAATAGAATTCATTTTCTTAGTAACTACTTTTTCATGGAATTGCACTTCCACTTTCTTTCAAATATTTTCCACGAACCAAACGGGCCCTTAGTGTTTTTATAGGATCCTTAACATAAGTTTCAACTCTAAATTTAAAGATCATTCAATATATTTAGTTTAACAATTGGTGGATGAGATAAATTGAGAGATGTGTCTCAATTGCATTACAAACACCTTTAAAACAAAAAACTTTAGTAAGATTCAATCCCAACACCTTGTGAACTATTATCAAAACAAAGTTTATGAACTACTCATAAAATTCTTAACAAATTTAACCTTTAGAAACCTTCCTAAACGAATTTGGGATTTATTTCCTAAGTTGTGGGATCCCAATCACCTGCGCCACGCCTAGTGGGCGCTACTGAAAGGCCGAACCACTCGATGCTCCTGACTGGGTGTTGGTCGATGGGTTGACTACTTGATGCTGATCGGTAGGCTGGCTTCCTGATGTTGATCGGTGGGTTGACCACCTACATCCAATCGGCAGGCTGACTTCCTTGTGTTGGTCGGCATGCTGGCTTCCTCTCTCATCTCGGGGTAGGGGGGGGGGGGGAAGATGGTAGAAAGCTTCTAACCTCTAGGATGTCAATTTGGCTTCTTGCCTCACGGTGAGTCGTGGGGCTGACTGGCTACAGGGTCTAACTGTCTGGCGATATTGACTGGGTACTTGCAGTTAGGTATCCATCACTTATATTTAATTTATAGCTCCGAGTATGATCAATTTGTTTTCATTTTTCATCAAACTTAAATTTATAATTTAAGTAAGTCTCTATTTAGTATAGATAATTATGCTCTACTTGATAGTTGATATGCATATATTGAATGGTGCTATAATAGGTTTCTACTTAAATGCTATACATACTAAAGATTAAAACAACAACACATATATAGACCGTTAAAATAAATTGAACCAAATGATGGTAAAAGTGTCAACAAACACGAATATATATTTATATAATAAAATTTCGATCAGTCCATAAATTTAGAAAAATAATATATTTTCTGTTAATTATATTGGTAAAAAAAAAAGAGTAAAATGCGAGTGGGATAGAGATGTGATGGGTGGTATGATGATGTTGGTCAATAGGGCGTTACTTTAGATTTTTGTGAAGTGCAGAAATGGGGGGAATATAATATTAAAATGGGCGAAAGAGGGGTGATATTTACGAAACCTACCAAGTACACAATCATGTATTTTTCTTAGGGCAGACGCAATATACAGTTGTCACAAACGGAACGGGCCGGGACCGACCACTCTGCCACACAGTTTTACGTTGTTGAAAACGGTCAAACCCCTTCCTGGAATGGATCCTATATTATTCAACTCTGCATGCCATGCCATGCCACACACATTATACTATTATTGGTACACACAACCTGCTATATAATGTATTATTATTACTATTATTTTAATGCTAACGCTTTTTTGTATTCATCCTCGCCCTTACATTTATTTTTGTCAATTTGGTATATACATACACACACATCAAAACAACAATGTACTTGGTGTAAAGATGCATTTTCATCTTTTTTTTAAAATTGCAAGTATGAAACTTATTTTAAATTAAAATATATATTTTCAAAAACTAATAGTTTGCAAATAGATTATTAATGTAATTACAATGTTAGAGATTAAGTTTGGATTAATCTCAGAGATAAGGATACTCAATGATATATATGTTCATGATCATATGAGAACCATTTCCTTAAGTAAGAAAATGCGAGCTGAATGAATGCACCACAAATGCTCTACGAAAGCACCACAAACACTCCACGAATGCACCGCAATTATTTCAACTTCAACAAAAGTCTTCGTCCGTCATCCAGCCATTCCTAAAGTAGTTGTGGTGCCTTCGTGGAGTGATAAAATTTGTATTTAAACTATTTATAATTTTTTTATAATATTTAATTTATTTAAAAATTTTAAATAAGAATACCTGCTGATATTATAATTAAATAGGAAAGATGGTAACATTTTTGGAAATAGTAAAAGTAAAGCACATTAATCTATTTATAAAAGTCAAAAAAATTGTGTGAGACCGTCTCACAGTCTCAATTCATGAGACGGTCTCACACAAGTGTTATCCTTTATAAAAATGCTGAGCATAAATATACGAAATAGTGAATGTGCAATTACACTATTAGTTTAAATTTTTAATTTAGATAGAAAAGATGCATTTTTTTATTTGGTATTAGACTGAGTAAGCAAAAGATTCTTTTTTTTTTTTTTAGTACTATCAACTGCTTTCTTCATTTGTTGTAGCCTAAAAAGTCAATACCCCACCACCGAAATTCAATCATGTGACATTTTACATTTCCTCAAAAAGAGTCACAGAAGTGCCAACTGAGCACAATAAAGTGCACGGTAGTAAAAGGTTCTTAAGTTGTATAATTTTTTTTTTAAATACTCATGTTTGCATAAAATTTATGCATTTGAAATGTTATTAAACATAAAATGTGGGATTTCAGTATTCAAAAAAAATGTGGGATTTCAAAATTATATATAAAAAAAAGTGTTAAAGAAAAAAAAAAGTTAAAAAATTAATTTGGCGAATGAATATTAATCTAAGACATATAAAAAACACAAATAAAAAAATATATGTTACAATTTTTTGGCGAATGAATATTAATCTAAGACATATAAAAAACACAAATAAAAAAATATATATAATGTAACATATATTTTAAACTTTTTTTTGAAGCTAAACGTAGCTATTCCATTAATTCATAACATAAAACGTTTACATCAACCATCAATGAAATGGTAAACCTTTCCTTACAGTCAGACATAAAAATAACTTTTCTAACTATGCTATAGAAAACTTGAATCGCAGACTGTTTCATAACTACGAAGCTATGTTCCTTCAAGGAGCTTAAAGCTTCATCAAAGATCTGGGTTTTCGTCATCATTCTTTTTTGCTCGTTACCCAGGATAACATCAACACTTGCCGAAACCAAACTAAACGATTTATGCTAATGAAAATGAAAAGCTTGTGAAAGTAACGAGAGGAAAAATGTTTGTAAAAGTAACAAGCTAAGAGGAAAACACAATAATAGAGAAAATAAAAAGTGGTAAAGTCAAAGTAGGTTGGGAGTTCAAGACTACCAACACAAACCCCAATACATACCTACTATTATTTTATTCAAAGGGAGAGAAAACGGAAGAGGAAGATCTGTGGCGGTGGTCGGAGGCGAATAGAACTGCGACGGTGGTCGGGGCGGAAGAAGAGCGAAAGAAAACATAGAAGGTGATCAAAACCGCCGGCTCAAAGCTCCATTAGAGCTCCGGCTGGAGGCCGGCGATAAAAGCCGAAGATGAGCAGCAGAGAAAGGCCTTTGGTTTTTTATATTTTAACTTATTAGTATAATATAATTCATATATATGAAGAAGTTTACAGCTACAGATTTACTATATGGATCATATCATAGCTAGGCAATTCACAACATATCAAAATGTAGAATCATTATTAACTTTGCCAAGCTGGTACGATATGATAATATACATTGTAAGTAGTGATGATGATGATCGATGAAGAAGCTGCTAGAATGGTAAAACCAAATAGGCAAAATAAAAGCAGACAGCACGAAGAAGCTAAGGTTGATTGGCCACTTTGTTTGGGATTTGGATGTCCATAGATGCCCCATCCCAATACCAAAAATGCTTCACTCCACTCAATTGATTGCCTAACCACAAAGATTGCTCTCTTAGCTGCATCACCGAGAAATGTTGCTCTTTATTGGGAACCCCCACCAAAGTTTAATCCATATTTTGTGTGTTTATTTGTTTTTTGTTTTTTTAATGTTTATGATTTTGTTGGGCGAAAGTAAGAGTAAGTTTAACATATTGTCATTAAAAAAATAACATTAGTTATTATAAAGTATAAGAAAATAAAGTTACAGCTCTCATTTTAGTTGTGACTTTTGACATAATGGTAAGCGTTTAATCATCCTTATAATACTACTACTAAAGCAGGCCCCACCACACTGAATTATGAACTTTGCGCCTCCAGGAGGGTCAAGACAGAATTCCATTCCTATCCCCTTCGTCTGGTCTAAAAATTTCTTATTAGAGCAAATTTTTGCCTGAACAAATCCAACTACATGTTAAATTAATATTAATAAAAAAAAATTATATATGCATCCTTTCAGTATTATTTTCGTCACACGTTCTTCATTGACTAAACACTACAATCAATTACTAGCTTATAAGCTTATTAGCTTGTTGCTATGTCAAATAGTAATAAGTAAAATGAATGTATGTTTAATAAAATTTATAATACAAATTAAAGTTAAGAAACCCCATTCTAAGTAATTCATTAATTTATTTTCATACATTTAATAGTATCTTTTATTTAATAAAAAAAATTACTAGTACATATGTCAACGGGCATATTAGACTTCATTAGTTTTTACCCATTATTTGAACAAAAGATCATATCAAAGCATTGAATTTTGTTTTATGTATTATAAGTTATGAATATGAACATTGTTGTAATTGGACTTTTATGTGTCTGTTTATTGATGAATTTTAATTTGTGTTAGTTAATGTTTGAACTTGAGTGAAAAAAGCTTTTTTTGGAATTATTCCTGAGGTTGAAATTAAAATTGGTTGAAAGTATAAATTGATGATGGTTTTAGTATATGCATATGAGTGCATGAGAAAGTAGGAGCAAGTTTAATTTAAAATAATTTAAAAAATTTGGTTGATTGATTGCTGGTTGGTAAATGTTTGGTGGCGGGCGCTGCAATACCAATACATGGTATTCCCTTTTACGACGTCCAAGAGATCAGATATATATAATATATATTAAATTCCCTTTCACTTTTTTTCTTTTTTTTTTTTTTAATTTTATTTTTATCATTCTTTAATCCTTTCATGAAGAGACATTATTAGTGCAAAAGGGAACAAGCATTCAGCAGTCAAATTAACATTTGGAAAAAGAGAGAGAGGGAGAGAGGAGTGTGAGGGAGAGAGGAGTTTTTTTTTTTTTTTTTTTTTTTTTTTTTTTTTTTTTTTTTTTCTATGTTTAAAATAGAAAGTATACAGAATATAATAATTTTAATTTATTAAATAAGAGAAATAGAGTAAGAATTTAATGATATAATTTACTCATATTTTTTTAGAGTATGATATTATAAAAAATTCTTTCTTTTCCAAACTTCATCCCTGTGACCAACTGAGCTGCCCATGCAGGTATAAAGAATTATTAATGTTAGGATTAAGCGCTCTCTCCAAGCACCTATTAGTCTCAATTGTACAATAATATTAATTGTCAGGATTAACCTCTTATCAAAACATCAAAATTTATAGTCAGTAATGAACGTTCAATTTCATTTTCTTATACTTGCTTAGCCATCAACATCACATTTCGATTGTAAGATGTTAGAGTCGACTCTCTAATCTTCCGTCAAATACTTAATTCTATAGCAATTGATTTTTTTTGTTGGAAAATTTATTTCTAAAAACTATTGTATATTCATGGACCATATATATATATATATATATATATATATATATATATACACACACACACACACACACACATAGAGTCTAGCCAAAATGCGAAGGAGCTCTCAGGTAAACAAAAGGGGTGAAATCTCAACCATTGATCTAGCCAAAATCAACAGTCTAGAATTATGCAAATTAAAAAAAAAAAAATTACGCGGTGACGTTTTGCTAATTTAGTGCGTAACTTAGAGCTTAAGGTGCATCAGTTTAGTACTTAAAGTGCATAAGTTTAAAACTTAAGGTGCATCAGTTCAGTACTTAATGTGCAACAGTTCAAAACTTAAGATGCATCAGTTCAGTATTTGGTGCATCATTTCGAAGCTTAAGCTACATCAGTTCAGTACTTAAGGTGCATATGTTCAAAACTTAAGGTGCATTAGTTCAGTACTTAAGGTGTACGTCTAAGTTCGAAACTTAAGGTGCATCAGTTGAGTGCTTAAGGTGCATCAGTTTGAACTTAAATTAGGTCGATACTTAAGGTGCATTCATTCGAAACTTAAGGTGCTTCACTTCGAAACTGAATTAAGGTGCATCAATTCGAAACTTAAGATTCTTCACTTTGAAACCTAAAGGTGCATCATTTCGAAATTTAAGGTGCATCACTTTGAAAGTTAAAGTGGATCACTTTATCCAATAAAATTAAGAATAAGTCCTGAGAGAAAATATAAAAACTTGTGTGAGACCATCCTACGGAGTCACGGGTCTCAATTCATGAGACGGGTCAGATCTTCAATTATTGATGTCAAAGATTTGACCCATTAATCAAAGATTCGACCTGCTTCACGAATTGAGACCCACGAGACGGTCTCACACAAGTGTTACCCGAGAGAAAATGAGAACAACAACAGTAGTCAGTCTAGAAAGCATTTTTTTCTTTTAAATTTACCTTCATTTTGGGCTATTGGTCTAGATTAGATCAATGGCTCAAATCTCACCCCATTTTTCACCTGGGAGTCCATTCGCATGTGAATCATCCCCCACACACACACACACACACACATATATATATATATAATGGATTCCTGTGTGGTTAGCCTTCTCCAGTGCGGTTGCGCGGTTGCTTAGGTGCGTGATTTTCCTTCTTAAGGTGCGTGGTTTTCCTTTTTAAGGTGCACTGTTTTCCTTCTTAAGGTACGTGTTTGTGTGCTTAAGGTGTGCCAGTGTTAAAACTTAAGGTGCCCCATTTTAAAACTTTTGGTACGTAGTTTGTAGGTGGAGCCAGCCCGCAGGCTTTTGCCCACTTTGACAGCCCCACTTACCAGCTAATTCCCAAGCAAAACCACTATTGTGTTTTTTGCTTACCAAAATATATTAAGTGAATTTAATAATAATACTCTCATTATTTGACTTCTCTTTTATATTGTTGCCAATAGACATCTAAATCCTCAAGCTTATCCAAAGTTATGACTTTCGTTTCAAATTATAAATTTTGGTCAGTAATGTTAGGTAGGTTTGTCACTTTGTCTATTCGATCAAATCCTTTTTATTCCTGTATACAAATATATAAAATAATATTTAAGCACCAAACTTGTTAACAATACATAAGATTGACATTAAAATCTTTAACCTTAAAATAAAGATTTTCTATCTTTTTTTTTTGGAGTACTAAAATTACAATGTAGTATCTGTTCATAGCTACTTTCTCTTTCAAGTGAGAGTATAAACCGGGTGCCACTTGACCACAAGGTCTTTGGCAAAGAGTTTCATCTAAACCACTACATTACATTAAAAATTAAAATATTATTAAGATATTAAACAACAATGTCTCTCTAGTGTGATTTACTTTTTTTTTTCTTTGCATAGTTTGAGTGTTGAGGAAATTACCACAAGATCTCACCCATAGCGTGACAACTGACCTTGAAGCTCGGCTAAACCAACGATAAGACAATCTTTAATTAAGGTAAAGAGCTGAGGAATGAGCAACTCAGTCATATACGTCTAAATTTATTCCAACAGCTAAGATGACGTTAGAGTTAGTTACGCACAATAAAGTTTACTTTGATTACGTATCAGAATGGGTTATGGGAGACAAATGGACAAAGAACGACACATATAATTATCTCATTTGTAACCATTTAGACATTACAACCCTAAAATAACTAGTATAAATATCATATTTGTAATTAGACAGGGGATGATTCGAGAACATTCCATTCTAAGCTTTAAGAGCTCCAAACTACTCAAAGCCTTCTTGTTTCTTCATTGTTACTATTCAATTACTTTCTAGTTTTACATGTAAGCTTAACCCTAACCTATGGTTATATATTATTTAGGACCACAATGTTCATATTTACACTAATAATGAGCTATTACACATGAGCAAAATTTACCCAATGCATACACTTGGATAGTGACTATGAGTTTTCTTGTCACCAAAAAAAAAAAAAAAAATTAAACAACAAAGAAATTCAAAAATAAAAGTTAATTGTGTAGAAGGCTAAACACTATAAAATATAAAATAAAAAGTTTTAATACCACCCAGGTCCTCCGAGTTAAATGACACCATCACATTTAATCCTAAATTTTCAATTTAATCACCAATGATTCTTCAACTTTTAAATTTAGCCATCCATGGTCATTCAACTTTCAAAATTTTAACCATCCATGCATGGTCCTAACTTTGCCTTTACTTAAACTAACGAAAGAACTACAATAAATAATGGTTAATTAAATTTTAAAGTTGAAGGACTATGCATAGTTAAATTAAAATTTTAGGACTAAATATGACAATGCAACTTGCACGAATTATACTTAGAGGAACTCAAAATAAAAATAAAATAAAAAGAAACCACATCATATGGAAAAGTATGGGGTTTTATTATATTCTGGAACAATTGAATAAGGAATGTCATTGTTCACCTAATCAGGGCTTTTAAAAAAAAAGTTTGTTGCCATCCACTTACAGGGCGTTTGGTTGGGAGGAGGGAATTATGGGGGAAAAGAATTGTAATTCGGTGGAATTGCAATTCAATGAATAAGGTATGAATAGCAATTACAGTGTTTGGTATGCAGGAATAGGAGTACATGGAATTGAAAGGTAATAAATGACAAAATGACTAAAATGTCCTTATGTTGTAGTAGATGTAGTTGTAATAGTAGAAGAGTAATAATAATAATAATAACAACAATAATAATAATAATTCTTTCAAAATAATAATAATAATAATAATAATAATAATAATAATAATAATAATAATAATAATTCTTTCAAAATAATAATAATAATAATAATTCTTTCAAAAAAAAAATAATAATAATCCTTTCAAAATAATAATAATAATAATAATTCTTTCAAAATAATAATAATTCTTTAAATAATAATAATAATAATTCTTTCAAATTAAAAGAAAAAAAAAAGACAAAGGGTATGAGAGGAGGGGCAAAATTGTCTTTACACCAACAAAATTGCCCCTCCTCTCCATTGAATTGCAATTCATGGGGTAATTCATCATTTGGAGGGAATTGCAATTCCCTCCAACCAAACAATGTAGTTTGGGAATTCATTGAATTACAATTCAATGAATTCCAATTCCCCCCAAACTACACCCAACCAAACACCCTTATAGCACATTCTATTGATCGAAGATAATAAACGATCAAGAAAGTTAGATAGAAATCTTAGTACATTGCCCATCTAACATAATGTAAAGAAGCAATAGATTAGTCCTGGTCAAATACATATAAAAGTTTTTAAGATGTGGTACAAGTTTAAATATAGGTTACATGTATTTAAAATTTAAATTATCTTGAAGCGGATACACTAAATTAATTAATAAATTTCAATTGTTGAGTTATAAGATAACTTGAACCAATGATCTGAACAATAAGTTCAGTTTCTAAGGACGATGGGTTAGCGCAGATGACCAATAACTTGAGCCCACCACTCACTTCGATCAACTTGCCCGACCAACTTACTAATGTAGGCAATCTCTCAACACTTACTAGCCTCAATTGCTCACAACTTGTTCTAATACCTATTTTCAAGATTAACGACACGTTTGGTTCACGGAATGAATTTTAAGGGAATAAGAATACTATTGCATAAGGAATAGAATAGAAATTGTATTCTAACGTTTGGTTCGCGAAAGGAATATACTTGGGAATTGTATTACCACGTTTGGTTGGTTAAAGGAATAGAAATTGAATATATATTTAAAAGACATAAATGCCCTTGTACAAAATTATTATTATTATATTATTATTATTATTATTATATTATATTATTATTATTATTATTATTATTACATAATATTTTTATATAATATTATTGTATAGCAATTACAATATTAATAAAATGATCTAAAAATTATGAAATAAAATAATCATATAAATAACAAAATTTTTTAAAGTACATTTAATAATATTTAGAAGAAGCTAGAGATTATGAAGTCGGAAGTTAGTTTGAGATGTGTGTATCTCCTTATTTCAAGGAGTCTTCATGCAACAAATGATCAATATTCAGTAGTCCTAATATTAGTATAAAATGTTATGAGATTATCCTAAGGAGAATACAAGTTCTATACACCATTTGAAGCAGCCAAAAATTCAAGAAGATAATCACTTGTCTAATATTACTATAAAATGTTATGAGATTATCCTAAGGAGAATACAAGTTCTATACGCCATTTGAAGCAGCCAAAAATTCAAGAAGATCATCACTTGTCTTTGACCATAGAGGCGGGAGGGAAGAATAGAAAATTGAAAGCCGCGCGGCATTGCGGAGGAAAAAGAAGCAGCAACTCCAAGGCAGTACTGTAGTAATGTTTATGGGATTGTCTCCCTAGTTTTCTTCTGTACAGAATAATAATTCATAATGTCCAATACACACAACTCAACATTTTTGTTCATTCAATTGATTCCCATTTTTGCAGTTAATTGTATTCCTCTTCTATAAATACAAACAAATAGTGTAGATGAACAATGTTGCGCAATATTACTAAAAAGAATAATATTTTTATAAAAAATAAAGTGTTGTGATCTAAATAACAGTATATATATAAATTTAAACAATAATCTGTAAAAAAAAAAAAGATTAGAAAAATACCTTGAAGAAGAAGTCCAATTTGTAATGGTAGAGGTGAGATGTGTAAAATTTAAGTTTTATTTTAAGTTTAAAAAGGATAAAAAAGAAAATATATTAAAATAGCTATTCCTGAAAGGCCAGGAATAGACTAATACCAGGGGGGCCCTTAGTAATAGCTATTACCCTTGCAAGGGTAATAGCTCATTCCCAGGAACATTGTTCCTGGGAATACAAATGCGAACCAAACAACGGAATAGGCTATTACTGGGAATGCTATGCCATTCCCTGCCTATTCCGTGAACCAAACACCCCGTAAATGTTTACCGTTGTTACTAAGAACAAATTTCACTTTTACTTCTCGACTATTGTGGCATTGTCACATTTAGTTATATCCCTGACTTTAAACAAATTTCACTTTTAGTCCTTATCAACTATTGTGGCGTTGCTACATTTAGTTATAATTTTTTAATTTTGTCATATTACATCCATGAGTTTGAGCAATTTCCACTTTTAATCCTCGACTATTATGACATTGCCACATTAAATCATATTCTTTTAAATTTGTCATACATCTATGACTTTCATTTGATTTCAATCATTAATCTTCGGTAAAAAATTCCATTATTTTACCATTAGAATTGACAAATAACAAAGAAAAAAAATCCTTACACATATCACAACTCATATTTCGAACACTTTTTTTTTTCTCTTCCCTTCAATCTTCTCTTTTCTAGTCACACATAAAAAAAAAAAAAAACAACTATTGAGAATGCTCTAAATTGAATAATGTTGTGCAAAAGTTGGTTGCTAGCTGATTCATCAAGTAATACCGATGAAACGTGAATGAGTTGTCAGAAATTGCTATCCAACTGCTTCTGTACGTACTATGCAGAGCACATGCGTAGCTCTGATCCTGCTTTGCTGTCTTTCAATTACATATAATAGAACAACCAAAAAAAAAAAAAAAAAAAAAAAAAAAAAAGAAATGAAGCTCAGATCGGATGCTAAAGGGCATCCATTACCTTTGCCAGTTAAGTCTGCAACACTACCCAAACTGTTTTTTACTGCTATTAGTGGGACGACTATCCATTTTTTTTTAGACGCCCACAGTTGTACGTTTGTGGATCCCGTCCCAAGCTAAATGACACATTTTGTTTGGTGCGATGCAATCATGACTACTACACTATACCTTAATGTACTTTGTAATATCGTCTACTCATCTATATTTAAACTTTAATTTACTAATTATGGAGTAATATTATTGCTTCGATGTGTGTGAGAGACACTCAAACTAAGAGTATCCTCATTAGTTTAAATTTTATATTGGTTTTTTGCAAGTCAAGTAAGAAAGAGAAGAAGAAAACAAAGAGAAAAAAAAAAAGTAAAAAAGCAAAATTTGAAGCAAAAAGAAAAAGAAAAAAAAAACAAAACAAAACAAAGTACTACACGCGCTCAGTTGCCGCGTGCAACTGGGCGCGAAATATGCGCCTCACGCACAGCAAGGCGGTGTCTGCTTCCTTTTTCCCTTGCCTAGTCCCACAAAAATGTACGTGTTCCTTGCAGGATAAAAAACAATAAGAAAACTCACATCCCCATTAGTCTAAAAACCTACACCCATATTTTTTTATATGCAAAAGCCGGCCTCTCCATAATACATCCACTAATGTGGATGCTCTAATACTCTAACTCCATCATAAAAGTTAGATCACAACGAAATATTTAATCATAAGTATAACATTACAAATTTTTGTAAAGTTGATAAAAGATTGTACTCGTGTGTGGATTTTTGTTTTGTTTGTTTGTTTGTTTGTTTTTTTTTTTTGTTTTTTTTTTCTTTTCTGGTGAATTGCTATATATTTTATTGTTTTATTTTAAAGATATATTGAGATATCTTAGGTTTTTGTACTTCATACGACACACATATGCACCAATGACCTATGAATCTATGATCCAACACTTTGACACTTAGGGTGTGTTTGGAAAGCAGAAAAATGTTTTCCGAAAAATGAGTTATTTTCCGAAAAATGAGTTCATTTTTCGTGTTTGGATGTACTCTGAAAAACGTACTGTCTTTGGGTGTTTGGTTCATTTTCCGGAAAATGAGTGGAAAATGAGTAGAAATATATAATTATATATTTTTATTATTTTATTTAAAATATAAAAATATATAAACTAATAATATTTATTATAAATAAATTAATTAATTAATTAAAAAAAAAAAGGGACGGCGGTTGCTCGGTTTCCGGCGGAAATCAGAGCCGGCGGATTGGTTTCCGGCGGAAACCAGTCCGCCGGACTGAGGAGGGACGGCTTGTTCCATCCCTCCTCCTCGCACACGAGCCTTGTTCTCATTTCCGGAAAACGACTTCCGGACTTTTTATCCGGAAGTTGTTTTCCGAAAATTTGTATTGATTTTCCGTGGTCAACGGAAAATGTTTTCCGTTGACCACGTTTTCTTGCTGTTGCCAAACACACGAAGCCCGGAAAATGATTTCCGGAAATTATTTTTCGGGCTTCCAAACACACCCTTAAAGGAATTGTGCAGCAAAGAAGATGTAAGAAAACTAGCAATAGTTATACCATGGATCCGAATTCATCTTATAAAGTGAACCAGGTTCACAGAATAATTTGTCAAAAATTAATATTATATTAGAGATTGGTGTCCAAATCACACCGTTTGATCTTCAATAATAACTCAAAATTGTCTGTTACATCTTCATGATGGAACATTATGGTTAGATTGTCATATACCTTCATTTACTGTCTCATGATTTTTAAATATGCAAGACAGTTCTTGCGACATGAGTGGTGTACTGTGCAACCATATATCTCATTCACCATTAATTATTTTGACCATGTTAATATATGAAATTAATGTAATTAAAAGAATCTTTTAACTACATTTTGGATTTCACTTAAAATTATGTCTCAAATTGACTATTCTTAATCTAATTGTCTAACTGATTGAAGATGGAATGAATTAACAGGTACAGTTCATTAAGCGGGAATGCTTGAGGCCGTATAGAAATATAATGTAGTGCTATACGCAAAGAAATGAAGAAATGAGGTGATAATATATATAGATTTTTGTGGTAACGGGTTAGGTATTTTTGAGTATTTAACATTTTAAATATTAATAAAAACAATTTCGAGATGGTCCAGCGTCCAGATAAAGAAAATAATACTTGTCACGAGTTCGTGTAGTACTTGAGTACTTGTACACTGTACTCAATCCTCATTTATATATATAGAGTATATTACGGAGTATTAGTTTTTTTTTTTTTTTTTTATTGTATTGCTTTATATATATATATATATATATATATATATATATATATATATATATATATATATATATATATTATGAAAACTTCATGTTAAATTGAACAAACTTGTAGAACCAATTATGTATTAAACAATTATATTTAAATTATTTTAAAATATATTAAACAGATTTTGAGATAAGTTCAGGTACTTGTGCATGCATAAACGGGTATGTGTATCATTTAATCGAGTTTGAGATGGGTTCAAGCAATTTTATAACTAATGTTTGAGATGGGTTCAAGCAATTTTATAACTAATGAGAATCAAAATCATGAAAGATTTAAAAACTAATACTCTATCCGTTGTCGATCGTCGTTGTCATTCCTAAGGCTATCCTTATCCTTGAATGGATAGCCTTTGCAAGATGAGATGACATGTTAAAGTAGATTTCTTTCTCTTTTTTTTTTTTTTTTTTTTTTTTTTTTAATGCTTAGGTGTATAGCAAGCTTGCAAGATTTGCAAGCTTGCTAAGTACATAAAAAGCTGCGGCATAGTAACCTTTTTGTACTTTATTTATTTTAATTATTATGTAATTTTATTATATTGTGACAATGATGTTACTTTTGAGAGTAAATGAATTACAAATTTGATTATATGAGAATGAGATCTATTTTTAAAAGTGAGAGTATTTAAAGATAGCCTAATAATAGAGATTAAAGAATATATCCTTATTGGCACATTGTAGAAGTAGAAGTCACTACTGTTGCAGTCAATGGAAGGTACGAAGTGGGTGCAGACATAGGATCCAATATAGTTGTTGCCGTTGCTGCAGTCCTCAATATGCTATCGCTGCCGTTTGTGATGATGATCAGACTTAACCCCAGACCTGACCTCTGTACACCTATTTTAATTTGACTTTCTTTTGTTGCAGACAATGAATGTCGGATTGTGTTTGAGTTCTACTATACAATTATATGTAATTTCAAATTCTACTGAGGTGACAAACAGAGCCTGTATGAACAGCTCAACTGGTCACAGAGGTGAAGTTTGGAAGAAGAGACCAGGGATTGAGACTCACCAGCGGCAGTGTAGAGCAACCTCTCAAAGTGAGGGAATCCTTGTGCGCAGTGAGCAAATATCTAGCCTCCGTGTTCAGTTGAATTACCATGATTTACATCCTCTTAGAAGCTTTGTCGGGCCAGGGCGTGGGGGTCCTTGCGGTTGGGGATTCAACCTTTTTTTTATAGAAGAGATTGATTATATTATTTTCATCATGTGGGCCCATAGAAAAATGTCGACATCAAAATCATGCGAGAGAGTGTACAAATTGGGAGTATACCAAATATTTTTCCATTTGTAAATAATTGTTGTGACTTTTGTTAGGGACATCATCATTGTTGAAAAAATTGTTAGGCGTTCCTCGAACATTACGGGCGTCTAGCGGCTAGCGTCTAGGTGTGATGTATTATTATTATTATTATTATTTTTTATAAATCTGTTTAAATTTTTAAAAATTTTTAAGACTAATAATTATAAAATATTTTAATAGTTAATACTAAAATATTAAATATTAACCTAAAAAACATATAGAATTTGAACAATTTAAGGTTATTTTGCTCAAAACGATGAATAACTCATTAAAAAAAAAAGAACAATAGCTAATCGACCAGTGCCTATCTAAGAGGCCTAGTCGGCACCTAAAAGATCTAGTCGGCGCTTACGGCCATCCAACCGGCTGACTGCCTAGACCACCAATTATGGTGATATGCTAGGCGGTCGGCCGACGAGTAGGCGAAAATTTGGTGGCATTGGACATCATATTTGCGCCTTCCTTAATAATAAGGTTGTTAGTATGTATCAGCCAGCTTGAAATGTTAAAAGATATACTATTGAACTATACAACTAAATACAATTGAATTACTGAACTTTTTATAAAAAATATAATGCAATTAACTTCTTAAAAGTACTATATTCTTGTAACTCAACCAATAAATAATACGTTTCTTCTGTAAGCATCCAGTGACTTGGACTATTATGTGGCAGTTTTTTAAAATTTTTAACTTTATCTTATTGACTCTGTTACAATGTAATATGTACCCACTAGGAATCGAATCTATAGAATCTATGATCTCTAACTTTGGATAGCCACAACTATGTCACTTGATCGTACCACAAGGTCTTTGGCAATTTTTTTATTTAAAAAATCAGTTAAACATTTCAGCCTTTTCTTCTTCTTTGCATGTTTGAAATAAACTACACACCAAATTACATCGCAAAATATAGCAAGTTTCAACAATGTTCAATTTGCTTTTCGTATTAATTGTTTATAGGTTTTGAGGATGTTATAGAAGGGTCAAATATGCATATTTATTATTCACAAGTGCTCAATTAATTCATTAGTCTAAAATAAGAACTAATTTGATATATCAACTAACCGTCATTTACCAAACAGGGACATAAACTTCCTAAAATATTGCATTTACAATTTTTTTAGGTTCCATCCAGTTTTGATGACATTGCGTCTAATTAAGCTGAAATAGCTGACAAAATAATTATTCTTTTTTTTTTATTTTAGTTTTTGACATGACGTCCAACAAAATAATATTTTTCTTTACATAGCTTCAATCCACCGAAAAGTGGTGTGGCATCACTCCAATTCTACTTGTGGTGACCAACAAAAACTTCCATTACAAATACATCATTCTCATTTTTTCTTTAGTCGATGAAATTTGATCTTTTCAAGCAAAAAATTACACTCGTACCTCTCCTGAAAAGATTTCAAACACATTTACTAAATCGGTCATTCCAAAAATTACACCAATAATGTAAAAATAGAGTTATTCCATTTTTGGTCCTAGATTTATAGGTGACAAACCACTTTAAGTCATTTTTTATTAGAACATCCACTTTGGTCCTAGTATTATTGTGACATGACCATTTTTGGTCCTTTATCAACAAAACAGTTAAAATATCGTTAAATACAAGGGCATTTCGCTCTTCAATTATGGATGTTTTCAAAAAAAAAACATAAAAAATATAGCGGTTCAACATACTTTGTATAAAAAAGATTGAAATGTCTTTGTATTTGACGATATTTCGACGATTTTGTTGATGGGGGACTAAAAATGGTCATGTCGCAATAATACTAGGACCAAATGAGGATGTTTTAATAAAAATGGACTAAAAGTGGATTGTCACCTATAAATCTAGGACAAAAAATGGAATTAACTCGTAAAAATAATATACATATTTGCACATTCCAATTTTAGAAACTAAAAAAATTTCCTCCCAGAATCATAAGTTGTGCAAATTGGGGCTTCCAATCCACAATGACAGTACATCGCATGTTCATACTCCAAGTTATTTGGCGCACGTGATGAAGCCAAAGATGAAGACACTTCAAACCAAGAATACGAGCGAAGCTGATATGATTTTGAGGGGACGAAGCTGATGAAAGAAGTCAAAGATAAAGAACATACTGATAGGGTTTGCTTGGTTTTAATTTATAGTCTTAACAAATTTCATGTCAACAACTTTTTTAAAAAAAATTAAATTTCCATGTCAGCTTAATATATAGTTATGTACTAGCAATGTGATGGAAACGAAAAAAATTGAAAAATAATGCAAAATTTTTAAGAAATTTATGTATCAAATTAACTCTTATTTTAAACTTAAGGGGTTAATTGAGCACTTGTGAATATTAAATTGACGTCTGCCTAACTATATTAATAATATAGAAACACATATTTTCAATTCTTGTACACTACAAATTTCACCCTTTACTGGAAGGAAGGAAAACCGAAAGGAAGCAAAATAAGAAAGAAGTAGATCGAAATGAAGTCAACCAAAAGTAGGTAACTAGCTAGAAGAATTATGCTGAACAACAAGGGTCTATAGCTCAGTGGTAGAGCAATTGACTGCAGATCAATAGGTCATTGGTTCGAACCCGATTGGGCCCTATAATTGTAAATATTTTCATTCCCGATTCTGTACTACCTCATCTATCATTCAGTTACCACACTTCACTCCCCTTTCCTACCATCATTCAATGTCTACCAACCTCATACCTTTAAAGGAAACTTAACATCCCCTATCCTCCTATATACTGTTTCATCCATTGCACTATCAACACTCTCCCTATACACTTTTCCCCTACCATGGCTTCAAGCAGTACTGTTTCATCCATTGCACTATCAACACTCTCCCTATACACTTTTCCCCTACCATGGCTTCAAGCAGCAAGCAATCTATAACGGATGAGGAGGAAATCGAGTTCTCCATTGAAGAAGATACCACCATTGTTTCTCATATTGAAACTCCTTTCATTCTGGATGATAAACTCCTCACTGAAAAACCAACTCGTTTCAACTTTATGAAGAATACCATGACTACAATATGGCGTCCTAAAAAAGGGATGATGGCAAGGGAAGTCTCCTCCAACATATTCATCTTCTACTTCTTCCATGCACTTGATCTAAAGAAAATCCTATACAATGGTCCCTGGTCCTATGAACAGAACCTGTTATTGCTTAAACAGATCGGCTCAAATGACTCTCCTCATGAAGCTCAACTAATCCGCGCAAACTTCTAGGTCCAGGCGTATAACATTCCAGCCTCCGAGCATGCAAACGAAGAAAATTTCAAAGATGATTAGAGCTTTCCTTGGTTCCTTCAGAATGATTGATGAAGCAAACATGGATGGTCTGTGGAGAAGATTTATGCGAGTCAGAGTTCAGTTGGATGTTACCAAACCCCTTAAGAGGAAAATGAGAGTTAAACCTCCTAGAGGTGAGGCTTTCTACATTGACTTCAAATACGAGAGGCTAACCACATTCTGTTTCATCTACGAACTGATCGGGCACAATGAAAATTCATGTGATATTCTCTTCGATAGCAACATGGAAAAACTTGAGAGGAATTATAGCTTGGAACTTAGGGCTATCGGTCGAAGATTCCCACCAGATTCTGGCGAACAGTGGTTTCTTACAGAGCCTCCCAGACTGAAAACAAATGGGGAATATTAGAGTGCCACTTTCAACTCTGCCATCCCCAACACCCAGTTTGACACTCAATTTATGGAAACCTCAAATCAGACGGAACAGGAGACATTAGCTCAACCTGGAGACGCATGATGATAATTTAATGCATGTTGACAGCAATGCCATTGACCTCAATTCAGTCTCAATTAATGGGCTTGTGTCGTGGGTACCCTCAAACATAAGAAACTTGATGCTGGGCCTAGTTTTATTGCTGGTTTTTCTTTAATGGAGGAAGATTATTTTTCATCCGGTGGGCCAAAAAACTTGTTAGAGGCGGGTCTTGTTTCGCAAGCCCACCTAGACCATTGAGTCTTCTTGCTTGAAACTGTCGCGGGCTCGACAACCCGGCGACAGTTCAATTTCATGTGGATTTAATCCACCAAAAAAAGCCATTTCTTATTTTTCTCATGGAGACTCTTCTAACCCAAAATAAGCTTCAAGCCCTAAAATCCAAATTGGGCTTCTCTGGTATTTTCGTGGTGAATTGCACAGGGCGTAGTGGTGGGCTATCTCTCATGTGATATGATCAAGCAATGGTATGCATCTATAGTTATTCCAATAATCACATTGACGCCAACATCTCTTTCGACAGTCAACCTGGTCATTGGCGTTTCACCGGTTTCTACAGGTACCTAGAAAGAAGTAGACGTCGCAATTCGTGGGATATTCTCCGTGATCTCTCATCCCGTAGCCAACTCTCATGGGTTCTAATGGGAGACTTCAACGACATCAGAACTCTCGACGAGAAGAACGATCGCCATCCCCACCCTCGTTGGCTCATGGAAGGATTCAACTTTACCATTGAAACCTGTGATTTGAGTGACCTGGATGTGCAAGGACACAAGTTTACCTGGGAAGGAGGCAGAGGTACGCCTCAATGGCTTGAAGAACTCCTCAATCGCATCTTAGTTTCCCAATCTTGGTTGAATTTATTCGACAGGGTAGTGGCAGAATCTTGCGCTACCTTAGTTAGCGATCATCTTCCCCTTATCATGCGGCCAATTCCGTCTTCTCGTTCAAGGCAAAGGAGGAAGTAATTCGAAAATATCTGGTTAAAAGAATCACACTGCAGAATTTTAGTCTCTGAAACATGGTACTCTACGAGGGGAGCAAATATCACCCACAGACTTGGGACCTGCAGCAAGGCTCTACTGATTTTCAACCCAGAATTAATTGGTGTCTTTGTCAGATGTGTTCTCTCCGTAGTAGAACAGACAACAGAAGTATTCAGGCTTTTGTTGATGCTCAAAGGAATTGTATCAATCTCCTTCACCAGCAAAACACCTTTTGGAAGCAACGTGTGAAAGCATTTTAGCATAAGAATGGTGACCTAAACTCCGAATTCTTTCACAAATCCGTCACTAAGAAGAAGCACAACAATAACATCTCTAAGCTCAGGAATTCAACCGGGGCGTGGACTGATAAATGGCCTGCTCTTAATGAGGTAATTCTCAATTACGTTAATGTTCTCTTTGAATCTGCCAGTGGGGACTTAAGCCCAGTTTTAAATTGTATCAATCATAAAATTGATGATTCCCACAATCAACTCCTCTTGAAACCGTTCACTAGAGATGAGGTAAAATCGGTAGTCTTTTCTATGCACCCCGATAAGTCCCCCGGCCTAGATGACTTCAATCCCGACTTCTTCCAAGCCTTTTGGGACATCATTGGTAATGATATGATCAACCTCTGCAATGACTTCCTCTCATCAGGGAAACTGCCGCAAGGATTAAACAATACACACATTGTTCTTATTCCTAAAAAGAATACTCCTGAAAATATGGGTGATCTTTAGACTATTGCTCTTTGCAATGTGGCCTACAAAATTGTTGCAAAAGTAATGACAAATAGATTGAAAGGGCTATTAGAAAGAATTATTGCAGAGAATCAAAGTGCCTTTGTTTCGGGTAGAATGATTACCGACAATATTATAGTAGATTTTGAGAATCATCAGTATCTTAAGAGGAAGAGGCAGGGCAAAGATGGTTATGTAGCTCTTAAGTTGGACATGATTTCCCTCATTATGGAATGTGTTTCCACAGTTGTCTACCATGTCTCTCATGATGGGGATCTGATTGGTCCAGTTATACCCTCCAGAGGCCTTAGACAAAGAGACCCCATCTCTCCTCACCTTTTTATCATCATTGCTGAAGGTCTAAGTGCTATGATTAGAGAAGCCGAATCAAATGGTCAAATTCATGGTATTCAGGTTGCCCGCGGTGCTCCCAAGATTTCTCATCTTCTGTTCGTGGACGATAGCTTTGTATTCTGCAAAGCCACCCTCCCCAAAATTTAAACTCTCAAAAGAATCCTTGACGACTATGCTCTAGCTTTTGGTCAGTTAATTAATTTCAATAAGTCTTCTCTTTGCTTTAGTCCAAATGTCAATGATATCCTGAGATCCACAATTTGTAACATTCTAGAGGTTGGAGGGTCCGGGATTTCTGGAAATTATCTTGGCTTACCATCTCTTGTCAGAAGAAACAAAAAGGAGATTTCGGGATTGCTTAAGAATAAAGTTTTTTTTTTTTTTGAAAACAAGAATAAAGTTCTTAACTGGATCAATAGCTGGAATCATAAATTTCTTTCGAGAGCCAATAAAGAAGTCCTTATTAAGAGTGTGATACAGGCACTACCCTCCTATGCCATGAGCGTTTTCCAAATTCCTAAGGAGATTGCTAGTGACATTGAGTGTGCTATGAACGCCTTTTGGTGGGGAGCTAAGTATGGCAGTCGCAAATGTACTCGCTGGAAATCATGGTCACACTTGTGCGTTCCAAAAGATTGGGGCGGTATCGGCTTCCAGAGACGGGATCTTTTTAATACGGCTCTTCTATGCAAACAAGCATGGCGCCTCATTCAATTCCCCTCCTCTCTTGTTGCAAGAGTCTTTCAAGCAAAATATTACCTAGTCTCATCTTTCCTTGATGCTACGAAAAGTAGTAACCCATCCTTCATTTGGAATAGCCTTTCATCTACCAAAGAGATCATTAGACAACATAGTCGATGGAGAATAGGTAATGGTAACTCTATAAATATATGGAGGGACAGATGGCTTCCTGACAGTTCAAACCCAAATATTTCCACACCATATTTCCCATTCATGGAAAATTCTGATGTTTCCTCACTGTTCATCGACCAGAGCCTAAAATGGGATGTGGACATCATTCAGAATATCCTTAACCATCGGGATGCTACACTTATTACAAATATTCCCTTGCCCTTAATCAACAAAGAAGATAAACTAATTTGGATGAGGGAAGACTATGGTCAGTTTATGGTCAAAAGTTGTTATAGGGCTCTCTTGGGTGAGCAGAATGTTGTTAACAGAAAAGATTAGGCCACAATATGGAAATGTAATGTACCTCCAAAGGTGAAAACTTTTATGTGGCAAGCTTGTTCCTCATGTCTTCCTACAGTTGAACTCCTTCGCATAAAAAGAGTGAATTGTAACACATTATGCCCTCTCTGTTCCAGTTCAGATGAAAGCATAATCCACCTCTTAGCTTTCTGCCCTTTCGCTGTACAATGTTGACACTTTTCTAATTTGCAGGTCTCTCATGTTATTGATTATCTGGTTGGTGACTAGTTTGTGAAGAATAACAGGTTGTTGAACAAGTCTCAAAACAATCTACTCATCATGATCTGATGGTATATTTGGTATGCAAGAAATGAGAAGACCTGGAGTAGTGTGAACTTCACACCTAGAGCTATTGTGGAAAAAGCAAAAGCTCATCTCCTTAAGTGGACAAAAGTGTAGGCCAAAGATGTATTCACCTTTCCGCAATAGCCTCCCTTCATCACTAACTGGAAAAAACCAACCACAGGGTGGTTAAAACTTAATGTTGGTGCAGTCGTAGATTTTGAGAAATGATCAAGGTGCTTTCATTGCAGCAGCTAGCATACCATGGTTCGCTCTCTTCTTACTCAAAGAAGCCGAAGCAATGGCTTTCCGCGAAGCACTCAACTGGTTGAAAGATCATCACCTCTCTCTCTCTCTGCCAAATTGAGTCCGACTCTCTGCATGTCCTCAGAGTCTCCAGAATTGTCATTTTGATTCTCAATTTGATCTCATTCTGTTAGATGTAAATGATTTACTATCATCGCTTTATGATGTTTTTATCTATTTCGCTAAGCGTTTAGCGAATCGGATTGCCCATTTACTTGCCCGGGAATCCCTTTCTTTGTCTGTTCGCAGGGTGTGGACCTCCGTTCCTCCCCCTTTCATTGTAAACCCGTTGTTAGCTAAAGCTTAATGAATGTTCCTTTTATCTTCAAAAGAAGAATTGTGCTGGATTTCAGAAGACGGGTTCCTTAGGCTATCCTTAACCCAGAAATTTCTCACTTTTTAAAATGGATCTCACTCCCACATCATCAAATTTACAAATTCTTTATTATTTGTTCTACATCCCTGCAATATTCTCTTACTTTCAAAAGTGGTCCCACATTCATATTATATAATAAATATAATAACCAAATAATATAATAAATAACTAATAAGAAATTAAAAAAAAAGTACACAAAGGCCTTTGTCAGATTTTAGCATTCTTAGCTTTTCTTCTTTTTCTCATTCTCTCTCCTATTTCTAATTTAGCAATTCTCTCTCCACTTGCAAATACACATGGCATTAAATAATAATTAAAAA
Source organism: Ipomoea trifida (assembly GCA_003576665.1). NCBI lineage: Eukaryota > Viridiplantae > Streptophyta > Magnoliopsida > Solanales > Convolvulaceae > Ipomoea > Ipomoea trifida. The sequence goes on along the minus strand of CP025647.1, from coordinate 24,462,545 downwards.
AAAGTCTCTCTCTTGCTACCTAAATTAGAAAGGGAATGAATTGGCAGGGATGGGGTTAGCCTTAACTTAGTTCACCCTATCCCCTCGATATTGACAATTGTCAAAATCTTAAATGACTATTTAGCTAACATGTTTATATGTTCTCAAAAAAAAAAAAAGCTAACATGTTTATATTTGTTGATTAAGGTGCTAAAATTGGGTAACTTACGGAGGTAATCAAATAGCTAAAATACTTCTTGATGAGCCTAAAATTGGTCTTTTGAATGGTACGGTCTTGATTATAGGAGCTAACCAATGCAAAAATGGAGCAAAATTGTTCAAAACAAAAATTATAGTACAAACAAAGCTCTGGTCAATATTTTGATTATAACTCAATGTAGAAAGATTCAATTAAAGTAATTCTAGCGTCATTGGAAATCTAACTTAAGGAAGTACAACTCTTATACATATCACAAAGCCTAATTTTGAAGTTATAGGAGTAAAAAATTACTTGAAATAAAATTAGAGTTTCTCCTTATAGTCAGAAATTTTGTCATTGTGAGAATCAGAGTGTTGTGGTTTCTCACTATATCGAGAAACCTTCTTGCTATATCAAACTGGTTTAGAAATTTCTAAAGTTCTTTGTCTAATGTTGGTTTGTGTTTTATAAATGTAATTTTAGCATCTCAGAAGCCCAAGAACAGTACGTTAGAGGGATGGATCTAAGGTTATTAGACACTTTAACTTTAGAGAGAAAATCACATCATCAAGAAGTTTGGAGTTTGGTCTCATGCATAGCAACTTAGCAAGCTAGGGAATGAAGATATCAATGTTTCTTGGACAACCAATTAATAAGTTTTTCTACTTTTTCTATTTATTCTTTTTGTAATTGAGATGTTTACTTTGAATCTTCGTGATTTTATTGATATCATGAGTGGCTAAGTTTCTTTGAGATGTTTACTTTGAATCTTCGTGATTTTATTGATATCATGAGTGGCTAAGTTTCTTTGAGGTTTCAAATTCTAATTGATATCATGAGTGGCTAAGTTTCTTTGAGGTTTCAAATTCTAGTAAAATTTATTCATGTAGCTTGTTCGACCTTAATTAACTTCTCGAGTTTGTAATATTTTTTTTTTATTTTTTTAGTAGTGTGTTTGTGTGGTTAATTAATAATTACATAAACCGATGACCTAGTTGTATATAATTTCTAGAAGGCACCATATAATTAGTTGTTGCAAGAGTAGAATTTGCATGGTTTAAATCACTCTGTTGCAATGCAGTATTTGAGGCTCGAACCCACCCCCTCCCATGTGGGGATACAGTGCACTCGGCTGCCACTAGACCACAAGGTCTTTGGCATATCCCATACATACATACATACATACATACATATGTGTGTGTGTGTGTGTCCGCGCCTTTATTATTGTTTTTTAAAACCAACTTCATAATAATTGTTTTATACAATGTTGCCTAAGAAGTATTTAAATGGAAGTGAAAAAAGAAAGAAATAAAGAAAGTAAAACAAGTTGAGTAGTTAGTAGAATCACAAACGAATAAATTTATTAAAATATTAGGATCCTCTATAAGAATTTGGAGAGACTAAGAGTAGATAATCTTGAACAATCAAATAAAAATTTGAGTAACTAAGATCATATTAATGAGGATATGGGTAATTTTAGTGGATATGATAATGTAATAAATAATAGTTCTTTGAGCGAATATGGTAATTTATCAAATGAGTGTAGTGTTGAAAATATATTGGTTGATAAACAATTTATCCCCCATTTTGAAATTTATGTTCCTATAAATTGAGCTAATCTTGATAATAAATCAATAGACATTTTAGTTGAAAAGTGGGCCTATAAGGGAATTAAATATTGTGTTTCCTTTAAATTAGGGGTGGGAATAGGCCAGTCTCCTGTAGGGGCCTATGATCGGGCCTAATTAAAGCCTTGTTAGGCCTAACTCGTTAGTAAAAAGGCCAGGCTTGAACAAATTTCAAAAACCTATTAAACTAAACAAGGCAAGCCTATATATATATATATATATATATATAGATTTTCGTTCAAATGCGGCGGCGAGCTCCGGTGCGGTCATGCGACATAATCTGCACCGTCCAATTTCATTCATCCTGTTTTCTAATATGTGTAAATAGTGAATGCTTATAATCTGACATGAGGCACGGTGTGGTACATTTTAATACGTAGAATGATGTGTTTTATTAAGTATATTGATGAATTATAAGTGAATAGGTGCATTTGGTATATTGTGCGGAATGATGTGTTTTATCGGTCATCTGGTGCGTTTTAGTACGTAGAATGGTGTGTTCTGTAACATATATATATTGCGTGTTGATTTGATGAGTTGATATGATCTAATGGCTGAAAATAGGCCGCACGACCACACCTAATGACCAGGCCACACCTGATCATGACTATATATATATATATATATATATATATATATATATATATATATATACTATTTTATACCTAATATATATAATTACCAAACTCTAGCCCTACACCTCGAAAATCTCATTATAAATTATGATTCAACTCCAAACATTGCTGCTAATCCTGCTGTAAGTGTTGTTATTGTTTAAATTTTCTTATTAATTGTTCTTACTGTCATAATACTTAATGAAATGTCGCAACTTAATTATGCGAGTTAATTGTTTATTATTTATGAGATTATATAGGATAACAAATAATAATACAATTGAATTTATTTCTAAACAAGTTAACGAGCATGTTGATTGCTGAAGTCGTGACTTGTTTTATTTTATTTTATATTTTAATGTTATGTTTTTAAAAAGTCTTAACATGTAGGCTTTAATATCCTATATAATCTCATAAATAATAAACAATTAACTCGCATAAATAATACAATTGAATTTATTTCTAAACAAGTTAACGAGCATGCTGATTGCTGAAGTCGTGACTTGTTTTATTTTATTTTATATTTTAATGCTATGTTTTTAAAAAAAGTCTTAACATGTAGGCTTTAAATAGGCTCAAAGTAGGACTTAATGGTTTAAATATTAAACAGACTTTTAAAAAGGCTTCAGGCCATATCAGGCCAATTGTAGGCTCAAGCTTGAGCCTAACAAAAAGCCTACATACAGGTTCAGGCCCTGGCCTAGACTTTATATTTTTGTAGCAGACCCAAACCTAATTTTCTAAAACTCGACTTGGCTCGGCCTATTTTCACCCCTACTTTAGATGATACCTCTACACATTTTTTATATGCTTATTATACTATAAAGTTGAGCAATAAAAAGACTAGTGATCTAATACTCAAAGCATGTGGACAAAATATATTGTTTCTTGTTGTAATTTGTTGATACCTAATAACAAAGCAAGTACTTTAGCAAATTTAGAAATATAGGAAATATCTTAGTGAGAGGCTCAAAAAAAAGGAAAATAGTATTGAGCATATGACTAACATGTCATCTTGGAATGAATTAAGAATAATATTAAATAATAATCAAACTATTGATAATTATTTTTTATGAACTTGGGTCCATGATATAATTCGCCTAACTGATTGATAAAATGCCAATGCATCAATGTTTAATTTTTAGAATTTTATTTCTTAAGGTGGGTATATATAATGTATTGCAATTATAAATAATAAATAAATATAAGAGTAATGCATGTTGTGTTTCTTGAAAAAAACAAATCCTTAATAATACCTTTTTGACGTATTATTATTATTTTTTTTTTAGGTTACCTTTTTGACGTATTATTATTATATTAATTTTTTATTAAGTTCATTTTTTTTATTAATTTACAATGGAATAGGTCAATTCACGAATAGAATTTTACTTTTTAAATAATATTTATATAATATGCCATGTTAGAAAGTGAACATAAGTAATGATATTAGTATGAAAATAACATTTTTGGTGAATACATAAAATATCAATGTAATTAACAATAACTTTGATCTACGGAAAAATCCACGACGACTACTCGAATGTGTGTTCTAGGTGAAGTTCACCTTGTGATCATAGCCGGCAAAAGACTATATATAAGAAGATTAACAAGCATAGGTAACTTAATTATAACTGATCAGCTCAAACCAAAGTTAATATCATGAAATTACCACTTTCTCATTGTTGGTTACTGTATGTTGATGTTAATATAAAATATAATTATATAAAGGTATATCTATCACTAACTAATAACCAAACTTCAAATATTGATGACACACCAGATATAACACTTATATTTCATTATATATAGGACATGCAATAGCATTATCAACATAATTCAATATCCATAACTACTTATAAATCATCTTGCACCAAATTAAAAAAGAGGTTGTAAAACACAAACCGAAACTATTAGTAAAAATAGAGGAGAAATATATTTAAATGTTGATGTTGGCCAGTTGTTGAACATTGACGGGGTAAGAGTCGGAAGGTGGTCCAGAGTAGGCTCTTTGTGCAAGAACGGCATTCACATTCTGTGTGGAATGAAGGGCGTCCCAAAATATGTACTGAGTTCTATTGCCGCATGGAGGCATGAATGGTGCACAATTTATTTGTCCCAAAGTCGTTATTATCGCACAACATGGTCTATCCCACGTTGTAAACCCTGCAATACACATATTTTGTCAAAATGTATGTATATAATATATCTCAAGTACAATGAAGTTATAAGAAAGTTTAAAAATCATCGTCTAACCATTATGTCAAAAGTAGTGATTGACGATTAATAATTATATACTGTTGAGCATGAGTTATCAACATCTATACAACATATTTGGATGATACAATCTTATCTTGTCCTACCCTAGTCTTGAATCTACCCAACAGTGTGGATACTTATGATTATTTCATGTTCAGGTTGGGTCTCAAATCTATTGAGCATCCATGTCCAAGAAGCTATATAAGTATACATATATACAGACACAAACATTATTATTAATTAATATAATAAAACAAGAGAAGAAGAAGAAATTTGTGAAAGATGATGATTACCATATCTGGCACGGTTGTTTAACATATCGCCCATAATTCCATAAGTGTTACCGTACACATAAACGGCACCGGGATGGCCACCATTGTTAAGGTTGTCCACCAGAGCTCTCAGACCTCCATTGAAGCTCCCAAGCATCTGGTTTACAGAGTCAACGCATCTCCCTGATTGGGCCTGCCCTGTGGCTAGCTGGTTTGGGGTGCACCCCAAAGGCCCAATTCCTGCTAGATAGAACTTCCTCAACCCAACACTGTACAATGCCTGCAAATTCAAAATTATATATACTCCGTATTGGTTAAAGAATCATAAGATCTCAGAGTAATTTTGTCGAACAGTTGATGTGCGATACAAAATTATACTCCGTATTGGTTAATGAATCATAAGATCTCTCAGTAATTTTGTCGAACAGTTGATGTGCGCACCACGAGCTGTCTGGCGTATCGGTTGAGCAGAAGGTCGGCGAATTGGGCGGGATTATAGTTGAAGCTGGAAGTGTAGAGAGAAGGGAGAAGGTAGTTGTTGACGTAGTCGTTGCTCCCAATCACCACCACCGCAATTGATCGTGCTAGGTAGGTATTCAGGTCGCCGGGGCTCATCATCGTCCTCAACTGGTTCAACGTGCTCTCAAAATTCACCACTTGTTGGCTCAACGTGTACCTCTCTTGCTGCATTATTATGAACATTGTTATTTGTGATTCTTCGAGAATTTTGTCAGTTTAATTCTAAATTTGAAGTTAAAATACATGTGATCATTCAACTTTCAAATTTTAATCAAGTTGAAGGATTAAATGTGACAAACTAGTATAGAAGCTCAAATGACATTAACTCCAAAAACATATCATTAGAAGGCTAGAGATCAAAGTTGAGGTCATAAATAAAATCGAAAATTAAATTCAACAAATTAATTACTCTAACTCATGATATTATAAATTCATTTATTTCTATCTTTTTTTTTTTAATAGTGTGAATGAGGCAAAAGATTGAAAAAGTGATTGAGTATGAGTATATATTGATTACATAGTGCTGGCCGGTTTCTTCAAGGATGCCGGCGCCGGCTGAAGCATAGTTGACTCCACCGAGAATTCTATTCCCGGTCCTTGTGTTGGGATCGGCGAACGGAGGAGGAGCAGGCATGCCCAACCACTCTCCTGAAAATTTTAATTTCACCAATATAAATAGCTACAAATTCAACCACATAAATCATCATACTACATATAATTCATAAATAAGCTAAGATAATTGAAAAATTGCATTGTTTTGTCTTTAAATTACAGGGTAATGATAGGGTTTGTCTTTACAAAGATGCCTGACGCAAAATCTATGGTCAATCACCTACAAGAGTTGTACGGTGAGCATAGTAGGATTGCACGTTATGAGGTTACTAAGGCCTTATTTCGAGCAAAACTACAAGAAGGAGGAAATGTAGGAGATCATGTTCTTAATATGATTGGCTTATTGGAGAGATTGGAAGAATTAAATATCTTCCTTGACTCTGAGCTTGAAGTAGACTTAATTCTACAGTCTCTTCCAGATTCTTTTGGGCCTTTCATAATGAATTTCCACATGAACAAGCTTCATTGTTCGAAATCTGATCTGCACAATATGTTGTGCACTGCTCATGCTACAATGAAGGGTATGAACACTGATACTGTTCTTTTGGCCTCTTCAAAGTCAAAGAAGAAGAGAAAGAACAAGAAGGTTTCTGAAGTGAAACCAACTAGGGGACTGACCAAAACTAAAGGGAAGGTTGCAAGTAAAGGAAAGTGTTTCCATTGCAACAAAGAAGGGCATTTGAAAAGAAATTGCACAGAATACCTAAAGTCTTTGAAGGTCAAGGACAATGACAATCCTTCAGAAGGTATGTCTATTATGCTCATTATTGAGACTAGTTTTTCAAATTGGTCTAAATAACTACTTCTAAGATAATATACTCAGAAGCAACTTCACATGTTTGTGTATCGTTGTAGGATCTGAGAAGAAGTAGAGAATTGACTGAAGATGAGATTGCTCTAAGGATGGGAAATGGAGCAAGAGTTGCTGCATTAGTTGATGGAGAATTATCTTTCAGTTTTTCATTTAGTCATATTTAAAAGACTATTTATGTAATTCTAGTATTTCAAACATTATTTCCATTCCTGTTAAGAATAATTATGAATTTTTCTTTTCGGAATAATGTTTATTACATTTATTTCAATAATAAATGCGATGACACTAGAATATCGTTAAATGGTATTTATTGTTAGAATATGATTGATGATTAATAAATGAGCATTCGATACATGTTGATGTATGTATGGTCCATTTAATGGATCTTAGATCCTGAATGGGGTTCCATCTAAGTCTGTTCGTAAGTCACCATATGAGATATGGGAAACCTCGTCTTGAGTATGTTAAGATTTGGGTTACACGGCTTATATCAAAAGCCTAAAACAGACAAGTTGGAAACAAGATCTGAAAAGGTAGAAAGATATAACTTCACAAAGAGTTTGTTAATAAATCTTCCTAGCCTAATCAGATTTAAGAATTTGTGCAATACGAACCAAGAGTTATGCCTCCTCTTTAGAAAAGTGTTAGACATATTTGTTTGTTAGACATATTATACTTGTCTTCATGACACAGAGAGTGTCTTTGCAATTGGAGATGATGTGTCTAATGACAATCTTATCATTTACAAAGAGGCGATATCATATATCGATTGTAGAATGTGGAACATCTGTTTTGACAAGGTAGTCAAATTGTTTGACTATACTGTAAAACATTGATGATCCATGTGTATAAAATGGTCAGTGGGAGTGCTATCACGTTTCTTGTATTATATGTAGATGACATATTAATAACAAGAAATGACGTAAGCATGATGGCTCCGGTAAGAGTTTGATTGTCTAAAGTTTTCTATATGATAGATTTGGGAGAAGCAACTTATATTCTTGGAATTCGAGTCTATAGAGATAGATCGAAAAGATTAGTAGTTTTATCTCACAGCATGTACATAAAATATTGAAGTTGTTCAATATGTTAGATTCTAAGAAAGGTTTTATTATCTTTCAAGCATGGAATCTATATCTCTAAAGTTTGTGTCCTAACACAACTCAAGTGGTGAGTGTCACTTGTAGACATCAATCAAATCTAAGTGAATAACACTGGACATCAGTTAAGTAACTAAGAGTTTAGTCTTAACTGATAGAAAACGAGTATTAAAGAGTAAGGATACACAAATTTGATTTTCTATCGGATCAAATGATAGAAAGTCTACTTTTTGTAATAGTGGTGCAATTAGTTGGAAGAGTTCCAAACATGAAATGATTGCATATTCAACCACTGAAGCCGAGTTTGTTGTTGCTATCATCCCCTAAGAGAGTTCGTTGGAAAGGGTGATATAGCAATGCAGATAATAGCATTTACGGATAACCTAGCATATCCGTTTTCTATACTACTTAATCAAGAGCAGTTAAATCGGCATCTTGAGAAGATGAGGGTTACCGATTGGCTCTAGTGCAAGTGGGAGACTGTTAGACATGTATGCCCTAGGAGCCAACATTTATTGTTTTGGGCATTAATTTCTTATTAAATAAATATAATAAATAAATTATTTATTTATTTTATTAAGGCTTAGTTAATATTTGATATTATTCCATACAATCTTCTTAATTCTTCATTCTTAAGTGTTAAGAATATGAGTGACGAAGAATTAATAAATGAAGTATTGTAAAAATGTTCCTAGTCATAGGAATTCTAATTGGGCATTAGAATTCCGATAAGACTAGCACATTGTCCTTCTTATGGTGAGTCTCATGCCATTCTGTATGAGATACAGAGAGTGGACATATGGATGATTGTTAGAGAACAAGTCATTGAACATTGACTGACTACAACGTACCGCATGGTGTTTACCTACGTGTCATCGGTATGTTGTATGTTACAAGTGTGCAATAATCCTTTGACTTGAGACGACATGGTTGTCTCGTACATATGGTGGACTAGTTTTTGCCAGTATGCGCCTTTTTGTTCCTTATGGGACTATAAGTGTACTTGGTGGCCTAGTTCAGTGTTGTACGGTGACATGTGTGCGTTCAATAGAGGATCCATCGCCTTGAGGTAACAAGGATGTTCCAGTCTATTCAATAATCATACAACGAGAATCTCTGGCCAGAGTATAATGAAGTTGGACTTCAGGTTAAGAATATTGAATAGACATATTGACCGGGTTTATGGGTTTGACCAAGTTTGACCATGACCTTTACCTGGTTCGGAACAAGTGTTGTGTGGAAGGAATGTTGCATGATATTTGTAACGGAAAGGTTCATTATAATATATTAAAATATATTCATTGTCAACTAGGTAGTCATGATATACTGCTAGGTGTCACTCATGACTTACGAGTTATTTAATAAAGAGTTATTAAATATTACTCGTTGCTAGTTTGACTATGAACCTAGAAAGTCACACCTTAATGGTTCGTGGTAATGCTGAGAACTTTAAAAGAAATCGATAAAGAGTTATCGATATTGAATTAATACATTAATAATTGATTAATGGATTAATTCAATATTGGGTAGCTTTGGGCTTTTAAAGGCTAGCACCTTTGGGCCCAAACCAGGCTATATATATTGCCTTGCCCAATTTCTTAAGAAAAGGAATAACAATACAGAGATTAGTCTGAAAGAGTTTCACGTAGAAATCTCTGGGAGTTCTCGCGTGCCCGACCGGTGGACAGACTAGAGGCCGGACATTTGGACGGTTTTGATTCTGCCAAAGCACGCTTCAAGGGTAAACCTTTCTAACTCCCTCGTTTACATAGAATCATAGAAAATGCGATTTGATGCTTCCGCTGCGCTGTATGTTTTTCTAACAATAATATATGAGAGGTTGATTATAATTGTCACTGAATAAATGTTTGCAATTTTGTAAAAACGATAATCTAAATACTTGGTCTAAAAATGATAGTATAAATACTACTTTTGGTAATAAAAATTTATACATTTTAATTATATTAATAAAGAAATACGATTTATCTTTAACGTGAACAACTGTAATGTAGGCCAAAAAATATTACGGGGTAGTTTCACGCTTTAATTTATTAAGTTATTTGAATGTCTTCTTTGCCAACAAATCCCCCAAATAGTTAATATGATTTGAAGGTAAGGAATCTTTGCATGGTAGAAAATAGAGACAATATAACCAATGAAATTATATATGTTAGCCTATTATGTCAATATCTCTTTTTAAATTTTTTGATAATGAATAATTTTTATTGTAGAAGATAAAGACATAACTAATGAAATTATATTTCTTTTTTATTTTTTTTTGATAATGAATAATTTTTATTATAGAAAATAAAAACAATATAACTAATGAAATTATATCTCTTTTTTAATTTTTTGATAATGAATATTTTTTTTTTGAATAAAGACATTGTAAACATCGGATTCTAAATTAAAGAAATTAATGTATATGTATTATTTTTTTGTTGTAATTATTAATTTATTTAATTTAATAAGAGTAATAGGGTGGGGTACTCACTTTTCAATAATATACTCTAACATATTCATAGTATATGTTTAACAATTATGTCAACTTTGATTGGGATGAGGTTCAAACCTAAGACTTTTCTTACAGAAATTAATTAGTAATTAAAAGTTAACGAAATATTTCGTTACTAAAGTTTATATTAACGGGATGTGTGGTTATTTAAGGGAAGAAAATAATATAATATAGGGTAAAGAAGAAAAATCATAAAAAATCACTAAAATCAAAATAATATGAACCATTTATTTAAGTAAATAATTACCACCAACATTTTTTCTTCCCCGTTAGAACCCTAACTTTATTGGCTCTTATTAAATTTGTATTGTATATAGATTATAATACAAAAGATTAATATTAATATCTCATTTGAATGATAAATACAAAATAATAAAAAAGCACTAATGAAAAATCAATTGATCTCCAAGCAAGGTAGATAAGTACATGATGAAGTAGCTGCACTTGGAGTATAAGCTATGCTAAATAGGAGAATTGAAGATCAAGTGGTCAAATTTTGTTGTGTAATACTTACGGGTTGGTAATTCGGTTTGCTTTTCCCGAACTGAACTATACCGTACTGAACTAGTTTGGTTCGGTAATATACCGAACTATCGAATGGTAATGAATTCTTGTATATTGAACGATTCGGTAAAAAATCGAACCAAACCGAAAATCGTTTGTTTTTTTTTCTTTTAATAATAATAACAACAACAATAATAATAAAGTAAATCCAAGTCATTTGTTGCCTGCTCTACCGTTCAGCTCATATTTTCACTGGTATCTTTTTTAAATTTCTTATTTGATTTTCTTTATGGTTTGTTTTCTACTTTACACTTTTGCTATTTGTTGCAATTGTTCTTTGCCTCACAATTATTTATTCTTTTCCAGTGCAGTGGAATAAATTTTCTGTGCACTGAAAATATATTTTGCCAAGTAATAACGGATTATGTCCAAAAATTAACTATACAATATTTGACTCATGTTCTCTAAATATTAAACTATACATGTGGATGATTCTATATCTTGTAAACAAAACGTTCCGAGTGAGCTAACTGAAGAGCCGGTTGGGCAAAAAATCCACTGATGTTTGGTAATTAATACTCAGCAGTGTGTTTTTTTGAAAACAAACGAAACTAAAATTCATTAACCAATGTCCAGGCTCAACGCATGAGCAATAAAAGAGAAAGGAACAAAGGAGCAGTCCTTACCGTCAGACATAGACAGAGCTTCCCTAAGTAACAAATGGGTGATCTTGTTACCGTTTAGCAAACAAAAAGCTTAGATTAGTAAAATCGCTACCTAATTTTCTATTGTCATTAAGTATGAGATCAAAGGAGGAGTGGATGTCATGGTCATGATTAATGCTGTTCACCACTTGAAGACAGTCGCTCTCGATCGGGAGGTTGTCATGCTGCAATTCTTTGACCCATTTTAGAGCTTCACGGACACTAATGTATGACTTCTGCCTCGTGAGCTTTGAAAGCATTTGGCAAAGGAAAGCTCCTGGCAGCAACACAACGACCAAAGGAATCACGAAGAATAAAGGAACCCCATTGAGTTTGAGGATGCTCGGGGGAGGCTTTGTCGAAGTAGTGGTTTCACCTGTGACCCTGGCAGTGATATGAGCATTGAGATTAGCATTAATCCATTCCTGCAAAAAGCTGTTAGCAGTTAGACAAACAGAGGTAGCCGAGATAAACAGTTAGGGGAGAAGGTTGTTAGTTCTTAATTTGTATAAAAAAATTCAAAACTATTAAAAGTTTATAAAAATAAAGATACTGTAGTAAACTTTTTTAAAAATTAAAATACTATGTAAAATTTTAATAGAATTTAATATTTTTGTTCATTCAAGGGTTAAAGCTACAATTTTTAAGAGTATATTGCAATGATAAAAAAGTTAAAGGTTAAAACGAAGTTAAGAACTAGCAAGTGATAGCAATTTTTTTTATGTAGATCATGGTCGACACAGTGCTATGTGGACTATAAAAAATATATTTTTTTAATATACTAAAAATACATTACTTGTGTAATGGATGTGTATTATATAAAATAATGTATTTTTCTTGAATACAAGACACATTTTTAATATACTAAAAGCATAATATTTGTGTGTGTGTATAATATTATATATATATATATATATATATATATATATATATATATATATATAGATTTTGGTTCAGGTGTGACCGTGTTCTCCCGTGCGGTCACACACCACTCAATGTTACCAAATACACCACTCAATGTTAAGAAACACACCACAATAAAACACACCACAATGTTAAGAAACACATCACAATGCATATTTGTGTGGTGTGTTTCTTAACATTGAGTGGTGTATTTCGTAACATTGAGTGGTGTGAACCGCACGGCCGCACGGGAGAGCACGGTCACATCTGAACCTGACCCTATATATATATATATATATATATATGGAAAAATCACTTATTTGGTCCCTCAAATTTTGGTGTTTTACTTGCTTCTAAATTAAAAAAAA
>CP025647.1:24342802-24448301 GCA_003576665.1 Ipomoea trifida | reverse complement strand
TGTGTGACTCCTTGTAACCCTTGTGATCATCTAAGTAGATGGGCTGACGTGAAGTGCTCGCACAGACGTAGAGTGGAGCTCCGAATTGCGTAACAATTCTGATGTCTGGTTCCTTTTTATTGCTTTATTGTTTTATGTTTTTAATTATCTGTTTCTTATTAATTAATATTTTCAAATAAATAATTCTATTAAAATAAAGTAGGAACCTTAAGATAAATTGTACATTCAAGACCCACAATACAATTGCAATATATATTATATATATATATATATATATATATATATATATATATATATATATATATATATATATATATATATATATTATTTAATAGTATAAAAATAATGTATTTTTTATTTGTAATTTATACAATTGTATGCATCATGATCCATAAAATAAAGGAAAAGTGTCAAATAGGCCACCAAACTTATCGCTTTTGTGCAATTGGACCATTGAACTTCAAAATTGTGCAATTCAACCATCAAACAAACAAAATTTGTGCAATTGGACCATTTTTACAAAAAAATTTAATTAAATTTGAGTTAAAAACATTTCAATATTGACTCCCAACTAGTATGGTAGAAGAAAATGCCACTATTAATACATATATGTTAGTAATATAATTGGATTTTACCAGAAAAATTTTGTAAAAATGATCCAATTGCACAAATTTTGCTTGTTTGATGGTTGAATTGCACACTTTTAAAGTTCAATGACCCAATTGCACAAAAGCGATAAGTTCAGTGACCTATTTCACACTTTTTCCTAAAATAAATATAGTTTTTCAATGAAGTAAAATTTAGAAATATGTAGTATTACTCTCTTTTTTTTCTCACCCACAATGTAAACCTATATAAGAGAATTTGGGTGCCGGAGTGGCGGGCATATCCGGGCCCGTACAATGACGGCCAGTGATAACTTCATCTCTTTGTTAACCGTTAAAAATAGCGGCGCGTTGGCCAGCTCTTCCCAAGCTTGTTGTTTTATCAAACTTAACCGCCAATGCTATCCCAACCGCCGTCTTATGCTCGGAGTCCATGGCAGCACCAGTGGTTTTGGTAGTAGCCGTGGCAGCGGTGCCGTTGGCCGGAGTCACAGTACATGCTGCTGCCGCTTTGTTTTATCTGGTCATCATAACAATTCTGTCTCCGAAGAGGATGATATCAACGCACTTCTACAGGTTACTTTTTTTTTTTTTCTTTTGGTGTTTGAATGATTGCGAGTGTTTGTGGTGTAATTGGATGTATATCATAAAGCTTTGATTCCCTTTCACATTGAATTTCCTGGCGGACCCTCTGTTTTCAGATTCTTCCGTGCGATTTGCGCGAAACTCTGTTGTGCGACTCTAGGCAAGATCAGTTACTTGAGGTGATTTCATGAATTTTCTTTCTTGTCATCTTTGAAGCGTTTGATCGGTTTCCTGTCTTAAATTCTGTTACTTTTTTAATTCTTCTTGCATTATCATTTGGCCTACCGTGTAAACAGGTGATTTTGGATTTGGGTCGTTTACCGCAGGCACAGTATTTAGGTGATTTTAGCAGGCAGGATTTGAGAAGCACAGAGGTAAATTCTGAAGAATCTGACATTTCTTTTGAAAAGTTCTTTTATTACTCCAGTCTCCAGGCATTCCAGTAAGTTTATTGTGACTCACTAGTTGCCATTGCTTGATTGATTCTAATGGCTCTCAAACTCTTCTTTGCAAAATGGAACCAAATCAAAGGAGGAAACTAAGAATTTAAAATTGAAGATTGTACAGTATGTTCTATTTAAAGCCGAACCCTTGTGTTTCCCAGGTATCAACAGAAGAGCTGGAGTATGTTCAAAATGCAATTGGACAATTTGGAGGTGACAACAGAGCTGGAATTGAGGGTACCTTGCACCGGATCTCTGCGATTAAGAGTAGGAAGGGGCAAATTATTGGGTTGACTTGCAGAATTGGTAGGGCAGTCAGAGGTCAGATTGACATGGTCAGAGATTTGCTTCATTTTGGTGAAAGCATCTTATTTCTTGGAAGGTGAGCGGGCAACCAAAATGGTCATATTGAAGTTTTAAGAGTCCACATTGATAAAATAAGAGAGAACATATGGGTTTATAAGGCTATGGGTTAGACTAGCTAATTGATTGGATTCAATCTTTTAGTGTGGTTTGGCCCATGTGAGTGACCTTGATGGTATTGAGCTTTTGTTTCAGGGGGTTACAACCCAGTTGAGTGACCTTGACCCAATTTTAGATTATAACATGAAGAAAGATTTCTGGCTTATGTCACCCTAGAGAAGCAGATTTTTATTGGGTTGTGAAACTACATTTTTATTTTATAACTATTTCCATCAAGCATCTAAGTCCACCAAAAGAGCAATGTTGTGTGTTTTCCCCTTCTTAATTATGTCTCTTGAATTTAACAGGCCTGGTGTCGGCAAAACTACAGTCATGAGAGAGTTATCTCGTGTCTTGTCAGATGAGCTTCACAAAAGAGTGGTTTGTTTCCTTTATATACATTTTAGATTTTCCTCATTGTCCATTTGTAGGATTTCCACTTTCTTTCTTTAAATATTGTGATAGGTTATTGTTGACACCAGCAATGAAATAGGAGGTGAGGGGGATATTCCACATCCAGCAATAGGGGGTGCAAGAAGACTGCAGGTTAAAGATCCATCCTTGCAGCATCAAGTCATGATAGAAGCCGTTGAGAATCATATGCCTCAGGTGATAGTTATTGATGAGATTAGCACAGAAGCTGAAGTTCATGCATGCCGTACAATTGCTGAGAGAGGAGTTATGCTCATTGGTACAGCTCATGGAAAGCGACTCGAGAATATCATTAAAAATCCAACTCTATCTAAATTGGTATGCCTTAAACTCATTTTCTCTCTTGAGGTGATAATTTCCTATGACATGTGACACGTCCTTTTTCTCTATATGTTTTCTTGACATAATTTTCTTTGTGTTAGTGTACTTTTTTCTCTGTGCATTAAGCCAATTTCACCTAATTCATGTAGCAGATTATGAATTTATGGTGGATTCTCTGTGCTGCTGTTTTGATATCTTGTTATCATCTTTTACAGATTGGAGGAATAGAATCTGTAACCATCAGTGATCAGGAAGCTCGAACTAGAAAGAGCAGGAAAAGTGTTCTTGAGAGGAAAGCTCCACCAGCATTTCCCTTTCTCATTGAAATAAGGGAGAGGCACTACTGGGTTGCACATCGGGTTAGTAGGCCAATATTTTTGTGGAAAAAAAAAGAACTCCTTACAATACATTATATGATGGTAAATCACTTCAAACTTGCTGAAGTCCTTATCTTGTGATTGAAGTTGTTTCAATAATCATTGCTCTGCTTTCCTTTTGTGTTGATCTCACATTTTCATTTCTTGGAAGAAGAATTAAAAATCTTTCATTGAGCATTATACCCTTATGTAGTTA
This sequence comes from Ipomoea trifida, assembly GCA_003576665.1. Classification (NCBI taxonomy): domain Eukaryota; kingdom Viridiplantae; phylum Streptophyta; class Magnoliopsida; order Solanales; family Convolvulaceae; genus Ipomoea; species Ipomoea trifida. Next base: position 24,444,880 of record CP025647.1, on the reverse strand, counting down.
TGTATTTACCCTTTTTGGTTATTGTTTGAGTGAGTTAATTCTACTCATGGTCCCTCAAGTATAGTGGTAATTTCTGATCATCTGATGTAGTTCAAAACTTTTAATTTTGGCAAATTTTGTTTCCTACTTCTAAAATTATTCCACATTCAATAAAAAATATCTAAAGTGCACTGACTTCATGGACATTTGACCAATTTCTTCCTTTCTATGTGTGAGAGCATTTTAGATATTTTGAACTAAATGCATAAAAATAATTGTTGTTAAAATTGGCCTAGGCGGCCGATTAGGCGCTAGGCACCCCTAGGCCGAGGGATTTTACCTTTAGGCTGACATTAGTCGGCCGACTAGGCGGCCTAGGCCCCTGAGCCTGCCAACTCTATACCCAACTTGGCCAACTTGGCCAACTTGGCCGAGTGTTTTTTTTTTTGGTATGCAATGTGTTCACTGCTGTGTTTTTCTTATTATTATTACTTGCTCGCCTAGGTGGCACTCTACAAAATTGCATACTGTAAATTATACATGAAATTTTCACTGTATACATGCGGCCAAAATTAAAATAAACTCTTATTTTGAGCATAATGTCACCATTTTTTTTTCACGATTGCAGACTGAGAAAAGTGTGGATGCTTTGCTTTGTGGCAAAAAGCCGATGGTTGAGGTACTACATTTGTGTTGCTCAGATTTATCATGGGAATCTACCTAAAATTTTTTGTAATTTTAAATTCCAATCTTGCCAAACATCTAATTATGACTCACAGTGGCTCTGAGATTGTTTGAAAAATCTTGAAGTTTGAAAAATTTTTCCAAGTATATGGTTGAAAATAACAAAAGTATGAACTGTAGCAAGTAAGTTAAGAATAAAAGAGTATACCTATTTTAATAAGATACTTGGTGCATAGAAAGTCTGAAGAAACAAACAACCCAGCCAAGACATAACTGGCTTAATCTTTTAAGACCTCACGCGTAACTATTTAGAGAAAAACAGGAATCAATTACTTCTATTTGAGTGTATTATTTAATTTGAATAAGGCCTTTATAATAGTACCTGTTTGTTTTACTTTGTTGAATTTCTCTAACTGTTATGTTTGGATTTAACAGGTTAGGAAGAGAGATAATCAATTCAATGTGGTGATTGAGAGATGGAAAATAGATGATTGAATCTGTTGTTTGCTCATTGCTTCTTGAAATAGCCAGATAACTGGATTGGTTATGAGGTCTCATACTCCTTCCATTGAATTGTCTGGTATGTATTACAATTTACATCCTACAGAGTATCATATTATCATACATTATGTGGTCGCATAGAATATGAGCTAGAAGTGGAATATTCAGCTTAGAAATAGATGTTTGTTAGAAAATTGTTGTAGTGCAGGCTGTGCAGCTACTATTAATGTCGTCTGTATGCTCAGAGATAGATGTATAGAGCAACGAATAAAGAGAGAGTTATTGTGTCGTGTTCAGAAATACTGCCTTAACAGCAATTTCTCGGGGACGGTGTAGTTGTATAAACAGGTATTGCTCCCCAATGTTAAGAGTGTTATGGTTACATTCACTCGTAAACGCAAATAGAACAATTGAAAATTGAGAATTATAAGGTTAAATAATAGGAAAAATATATAAATGACAGAATAAGCAAATGATAAATTGGGAGAATATGAAATATACTCCATCTGTCCTACTTACTATTCATTGGTTAAACCAACTCTTTCTTCTTTGTTTATTTTCTTTAATATTTTTTACTTATTTTTAAATTTGATTTGTTGTGTTTAATAATGCTTTTTGTGTAGTTTCTAAATATATAAATTTTGCATACTAATATTAAACTTAATATTATTAAAAATTGGATTTAAAAATTACTTCAGTCAAGCCTCAGACACATAAAATGGGACGGAGGGAGTATATATTAATCTCTTAAAAGAGTAGAAAGAGAATATATATATATATATATATATATATATATATATATCTGTGTGTGTGTGTGTGTGTGTGTGTGTGTGTGTGTGTGTGTGTGTGTGTGTGTGTGTCTACGTGAGAGAAAGAAACCAATATGAAAACTGGTTAAAGATGAATTGATGAATTGAATATTGATGATAATGATCAGTGCATTACAAAGCAAAGACACTAGGCTATTTATACACTAATTAGAGAGAAATGTGGCATGCAAAGTGAAGACGTGCAAGAGCTGCGCATGAAGTGGAGGAAAAATTGCAGCAGTTAGGTAGTACGTGTAGTACGTGGGAGTTGCGGCAGTAGTGCACTACATGGTCTTCATGTAATTTGAGCTACAAAAATATATTATTTTCTAACCATCTCTACATTGGATCAAATTTATTGTAAAACAACTACAACAGCCGACTAAACTCAAATATTGTTTGAACATAGCAATAGGTAGAGGCTTGGTAAGCAACCAACTACTTGGACGAGTTGGCACAACAAATAGCCTCAGAATAAAAGGATGGATCACCATCAACCTCCTGTGCAATTGAAAGTGCATAAGCAATCAAGTGGATTTCATCATCACTAGCGTACCTAGCAAGTCTTTTAATTGTCCTCCTAGGCCGATCTTGGGCAATAGAATACTCTCGCTGTGGCTCGACGAGATGTGTGGTACTAGTAGATGCATCATCTGTAGTATTACCATCAGTGGTAGTAATACTATCAGTAGGCTTGAACTCAAACTCCACATTCTCACCAGTATTCTGCGTATCACCTGTACTGGGAACAACGCGATCTTTTCCAGAAGAAAGTAGTGCATTTTCTTCAAAAGTGATATCTCGACTCAGAATGATTTTCTGGGATTTAGGATACCATAGACGATACTCTTTTGACTCAGAAGCATAACCAAGGAAAATGCATTTAACAACTCTAGAGTTTAATTTACCCGTATTGGAATGAGCATATGCAGGACATCCAAAAATTCTTAAGATAGAGTAGTCAACAGGATATATTACCTGACCATTCTTCCTCTGGAATGTTGAAATAAAGAGATGAATGTAGAGATCTATTTACCAAATAGCAAGTAGTAGAAACGGCATTGGCCCAAAAATCACGTCGTTTCTATAACCCAACATTAGAGAACATACAACAAGCTCTTTCTAACATAGTCATGTTCATACGTTCGAAAACACCATTATGCTGGGGTTTTCCAGGCAAGGTCTTGTGCCTGGAAATTCCTTGTGCTGCACAGAACTCATTCAAATCTGACTCACAGAACTCCAAGTCATTGTTTGTCTTGAGTCTCTTAACCTTTTTTCCTATCTAAGTCTCAACAGGTATTTTTTACTTTTTGAAAATATAAAATGTTTGATTTTTGTGTTGCAGGAAATAAACCCAGACTTTACGCGAAAAGTAATCAATAATAGACATAAAATATCTACAACCTCCCATAGACTGGACTTTAGTTGGTCCCCATAAATCGAAATGTATATATTCCAATACATCTTTGGTACGGTGTGTAGCAGTAGAGAAACTAACCCTCTTTTGTTTCGCAAAAACACAATGCTCATAAAATTGTAATTTACCCGTACCTGAACCACATAGGTGGCCTTTCTTGCTCAGGATATGCATGCCTTTCTCACTCATATGCCCTAGACGCATATGCCATAGTTGAGTGAGATCAGCATTAGACATCGATGAGAATGCCGCTGCTGAACCTGTCATAGTACTGCCATGCAACACATACAAGCTTCCAGAACGAGAAGCTTTTATGAGAATAAGATGAACTTTTATAACCTTCAAAACTTCACCTTCAGCTATGTACTTGCACTCTAGATACTCCAAGGTGCCCTATGATATCAGATTGCGTTTCAAATCAGGAATATACCGAACATTGGTAAGAGTCCTGATAACGTTATCATGAGTTTTAATCTGCACACTTCCAATTCCACTGACCTTGCATTAGGTATCATTACCCATCAAGACAACTCCACCATCAACTGTGTCTAGAGAGACGAACTAGTCTTTGTGAGGACACATGTGAACTGAACAACTAGAGTCCAAAATCCACTCAGTTTCGCTCCGTTTGTCATCGGAGCTAACAGAAAACATAACATCGCTTTCTAAATCACTTTCAACGACACTAGCTTCAACAGACTTCTTTTCTCTCTCTTGCTTATTCTCCAGTTTGAAGCATTCAGTCACATCATGACCATGCTTCTTGCAGTACTTACAGAATTTGTTGGACTTACGTCCTTTGGACTTGGACCTAGATTTTTTATTGCTACTCTCTCTTTCAAGTGAACGACCCCTAACAGTTAAGTCTTCACCTTTGTCCTCAAACTTAATTTCAAAGTCAAACTTTTCTTTGGACAATAGGTTCAACTTAACACTGTCGAAAGTTAGAACACTACTAGTATTACCATACATCATAATTTCTTTGAAATTCTTGTATGATTTAGAGAGAGAAACAAGCAATAAAAGAGTATGATCCTCATCTTCAATTATGACATCAATATTCTCCAAGTCCAATATAATAGAATTGAATTCATCCAATTCTATTTTATTGGACTTGGAGAATATTGATATTATAATTGAAGATGAGGATCGTGTTATTTTATTGCTTGTTTCTCTCCATAAATCATACAAGCATTTTAAAGAAATTATATTGTAGGGTAATACTAGTGGTTTCCTAACTTTCGACAGTGTTAAGTCCAACCTATTAATCAAAGAAAAATTTGATTTAGAAATTAAGTCTAAGGACAAAGGTGAAGGCTTGACTGTTAGGGATCGTTCACTTGAAACAAAGAGTAGCAATAACAAATCTTGGCCTAAGTCTAAAGGACGTAAGTCCAATAAATTCTGTAAGTACTGCAAGAAGCATGGTCATGATGTGACTGAATGCTTCAAACTGGAGAATAAGCAAGAGAGAAAAGAAGTCTGTTGAAGCTAGTGTCGTTGAAAGTGATTTAGAAAGCGATGTTATGTTTTCTGTTAGCTCCGATGACAAACGGGGCGAAACTGAGTGGATTCTGGACTCTAGTTGTTCATTTCACATGTGTCCTCACAAAGACTAGTTCGTCTCTCTAGACATAGTTGATGGTGGAGTTGTCTTGATGGGTAATGATACCTAATGCAAGGTCAGTGGAATTGGAAGTGTGCAGATTAAAAACTCATGATAACGTTATCAGAACTCTTACCAATGTTCGGTATATTCCTGATTTGAAACGCAATCTGATATCATTGGGCACCTTGGAGTATCTAGAGTGCAAGTACATAGCTAAAGGTGGAGTTCTGAAGGTTATAAAAGGCCATCTTGTTATCATAAAAGCTTCTCATTCTGGAAGCTTGTATGTGTTGCATGGCAGTACTATGATAGGTTCAGCAGCAGTATTCTCATTGATGTTTGATGCTGATCTCACTCAACTATTGCATATGCATTTGGGGCATATGAGTGAGAAATGCATGCATATCTTGAGCAAGAAAGTCTTCCTATGTGGTTCAGGTATGGGTAAATTACAATTTCGTGAGCATTGTGATTTTGAGAAACAAAAGAGGATTAGTTTCTCTACTGCTACAGACCGTACCAAAGATGTATTGGAATATATACATTCTGATTTATGGGGACCGACTAAAGTCTAGTCTATGGGAGGCTATAGATATTTTATGTCTATTATTGATGACTTTTCTCGTAAAGTTTGGATCTATTTCTTGAAACACAAAAATCAAGCATTTTTTATTTTCAAAATGTGGAAAATACTTCGTTGAGACTCAGACAGGGAAAAAGGTAAAGAAGCTCATGACAGACAATGACGAGTTCTGTGAGTCAGATTTCAATGAGTTTTGTGCATCACAAGGAATTGCCAAGCACAAGACCTTGCTTGGAAAACCCCAGCAGAATGGTGTTGTCGAACGTATGAACATGACTCTGTTAGAGATAACTTAGTGTATGCTCTCTAATGTTGGGTTATAGAAACAACGTGATTTTTAGGCCGATGCCGTTTTTACTGCTTGCTATTTGGTAAATAAATCTCCACATTCATCCCTTGATTTCAACATTTCAGAGAAAGTTTGGTCAGGTAATCATGTTAACTACTCTATCTTAAGAGTTTTTGGATGTCCTACATATGCTCATTCCAATAAGGTAAATTAAACGCTAGAACTGTCAAATGCATTTTCCTTGGTTATGCTTCTGAGTCAAAAGGGTATCGTCTATGGTCTCCAGATTCTAAGAAAATTAGTTTGAGTTGAGATATCACTTTTGATGAATATACACTACTTTCTTCTGGAAAAGATTATGTTGTTCCCAATACAGGTGATACGCAGAGTACTGGTGAGAATGTGGAGTTTGAGTTCAGGCCTATTAATAGTATTACTACCACTGTATGGTAATACTAAAGATGATGCATCTACTAGTATCGCACCTCTCGTCGAGCCACAAAATTCTATTGCTCAAGATCGATCTAGGAGGACAATTAGAAAACCTACTAGGTATGCTAGATGAAACCCACTTGCTTATGCTCTTTCAGTTGCAAAAGAGTTTGATGGTGATCCATCTTGTTATTCTGAGGCTATTTCCTATGCCTCCTACTATTGCTAAGTTCAAGTAGTGCCTGAGTTTAGTCGATTGTTCCCGTTATTGATTTTCACAATAAATCCAATCCAATGTGAAGATTGTTAGGAAAATAATATTGTGGCTCAAATTTAGCAAATGGAATGTGTCTTCCCGGTTTTCACTATCGGACACAGTGACTAATCCCTCCGTCGAATTAAGGTTGCTTCATACCCAAAGCCAATGATTGAACCCTTGACCTTTGGTTAAGGATGAATGGGTCCATCCCACTAAACCACACCCCCGAATTATTGCATGTTTTTCTTACATCTCCAGGTTGCACGTCATCTCCGATTGCATCACTTCTCCTCCTGCATGCCGCATAGCTCTCGCAGTCTTTGTTGTATAAATAGAGTAGTTTCATTGCTTTGTAAATGCACATCAATTTGAATTCATTCCTTCTTCCTCTTTTGTCTTATCATCACGCATATATATATATATATATATATATATATATATATATATATATATATATATATATATATATATATATATATATATTTCTATTCAAATATGGTTGCACCTTCCCGTGCGGTCGATGCGGAATACACCACTATGTATACAAATATACACCACTCAATGTTAGAAAATGCACCACAATGAAAATACACAAAAATACCAAAAAACACACCACACCGAAAATAATGTACCATAACTCCCCTGTCTCTAATGGTGCATTTCCTAACACTGTGTAGTATATATTTGGATACCTAGTGGTGTGTTTTTTGGTGATGCGTACCTAATGGTGCATATATGTGTTATGCATTTTCTAACGTTGAGTGGTGTATATTTGTATACATAGTGGTGCGACCGCACTGACCACTTTGTCGTTTATATAATTTCTTCATTCTATATTTTCCCTATTATTTAACTTCTATAATTCTCAATTTTTGATTATTCGCTTCCTCTATATTCCTAACATATCATATTATTATACATTATGGGGTTGCATAGAATATGAGCTAGAAGTGGAATATTCGGCTCAGAAATAGATGTTTGTTAGGAAATTGTTGTAGTGCAGCTACTATTAATGTCGTCTGTATGCTCAGAGATAGATGTATAAAGCAACGAATAAAGAGAGTTATTGTGTCTGTTCAGAAATATTGCATTAACAACAATTTCTCGGGGACGGTGTAGTTGTATAAATCTGTATTGCTCCCCAATGTTAAGAGTGTTATAGTTACGTGCACTCGTAAACGCAAATAGAACAATGTTGCTCAGATGGATAGAAGAGTGCAGAAGAGGAGGTGTGTTTGAATGACGGATGATGTAGTGAATTGATTCGTGTTTTAACATAGGCATGCATGGATAGAAGAGTGCATCCTAAATTAGTTTTCAACTATTAATTCTTCTAAAATGGTCCATCAATGACACATATTTACAAAACCCTAGCTTATTCTCTCGAATCCTCTCTTATGTCTCTCAAAACCTTTTCTCTTTTTTTGCCGCCGGCCTCTGGCCAGATCTGGCCGAAGCTTTGACAGAGCTTCATGTCGGCGGGTCTTTGGTCAGCTATCTCCTATTTCTCTTTGTTTTATTGTTTCATAACTTTAACTGCTGATTCAACCACCAACTCTCGAAGGAAGTTGCAGAAGTTTCAACCAGATCTGGATTGGATCCTTAAAATAAAGTTTTCAAGAAGAGGTGTACTGTTGTTTCCCTTTTCTTGTGTGTTCTGTATTTGTTTGTGTTTTTCTATTTGTTTATCTCATCTGTGTGACAAGTTTGTTTTCCTCTTATTTCTTTTGACGAGTTTGTTTTCCTCTCGTTTCTTTTGACGAGTTCTTTTCTTCATAAGTGTGAATCATAAAAGTTGGTCATGATGTATATGAATCTCATCCTGAGTGACAAAGATGACAATGAAAAAGAGCATCTGCAGTTCAAATCGATGGATGTATTGTCAATGAACGCAAGGTTGAAAACAAATACTCAGGTGGTGTGTAAGACTTTCCAACCGAAGTCAGTCTTGACTATGTTTGATCAATCCTTCAATGATATTAAAGAAGCGTTAAGTTCATCTAACGGATTTAGCTTCAAATTTGTGAAATCAAGTTCTTTGTAGCATTGCTCTGGAAATTGTTTCTATGTCTGACTGTAAGGAATGGTATACTGTTCCATTGATCCTATTTGTAATTGTTTCAGCTTATGATTAAATGAATGAGTTTCTTTATTTTCAAAAAAAAAAAATGGTCCATCAATTATGTAAATGTTTTAGTCTTTCGTTATTTACACTAAGGACTAAATTTGAGTAAATTTTTGCATAGTCAATGGATCATTCTTGGTGAATTGTTAGTTGAGGATCAATTTGATATAGACATAGTCGAGGGAGTACTTTGGGTGTTTTCTCCTTTAAATACTACGGAGTACATAAGACATACATGGGATGCATGCATATTTCATTTATTTCATCCCTACGCCATTTACTCCTTAGTGGTTCGGTTTCAATTTCAAGACGAGGCGTAGAAGATGATGCAAAATCATTTGAAGGCATAGTTTTTAATGGAAATATATGTTCCAAAAAATTTGTATCTCTGAATTCACAAATAGAGCAATTATCTAAACACACAAATTTATAGGCAACATTGTTCTCAGCATAGCCAACAAGCACAACATTTATGGTTTTATGCCCAATATTAGGTCTTTTGAAGGCTGAAAGACCTACCTTAACCAAGCACCTCATACTATGAAATAATTTAGATTTGGGGAATATCATTTCCATAACTCATACGAGCTCTTTTCAAACCCTTTCGGTGGCACTCTATTTAGGATACAATTCGTTGTTACAACTTCTACCCATAATGAATTTGAAGCACCTGAACTTAGCAACATAACATTAATCATTTCTTTATAAGAGTTATGTTTTCTCCTCTCGGTTATGTCATTTTGTTGAGGGGTATAGGAGGCAATAACTTCATGTAACCACATTGCACCACTAATAATTCAAAGGAGAGGCAATATATGTCACGTTTTGAAAATTGAGAGACAATATTTACACCACTAATAATTCATGGGTGACATTAATAATTAGCATATTTGTGAGGGCATAAATTACAATTTTCTCTTATATCTTTAACTTTTACTCTGTATTTATTTGTCACTATTTTTTTTTTGAAAACAAAACCACAAACTCAATTAATTAACATAGCGTCATCACACAAAGCTTGAGAAATAAACGAGGGGTCGATATCAAACCAAAATCGACTACTCATGAAAAGACTAGCATCTCTAGCTAACAGATGAGCCATGAGCCACACGATTATTCGAACACTTAACAAAATTAAAACTCACATTAGAAAATAAGGACAAAAGAGTAGCTATATCTCGAACCACAAGGTGTCAGGTTCTCCTTATGAAATTTGAATAATAACTTGTTGAGAGCATCAGTTTCAACTTGCACCCCATAATAATCGTGCTCCTTCAACCAGCTCAGCGCTTCTCGAACAGCCAAAGCATCAGTCTCCCGCGGGGAACACGCTCCCTCTCTCCCCACCCACCTACTGCCACCAACTTGCCTCCCTCATCCCGTAAAACCCAGCCCATCCCCATCTTGTTCGAATCCACATACATAGCCACTTCGTCTACATTCATTTTTAGCATACTAGGCTTCAAGGCACGCCACTGATCCACCATTTCGTTTTCTCTCCAGTGCTCCCCAAAACTCGGACACCTAATTGCCACCCAGTCACGGAGGTAAGCAAGGGACGAACGCGCCACATGTCTAGGATTACTTAGCACCCCTTCCCAAACCTTCTTGTTTCTAGCCTCCCATACACCCCAGCAAATAACCACAAAATGACACAACTCCCTCACACTTAGCTTCTGAACACACTCATTTAACCAACCCCCAAAACCATCCACCCCACCCGAATCCCAACACCACCCATACGCACCCCACACCCGCTTAGTAAACTCACATTTAAGGAAAATATGAGCAGAAAACTATTCCTCCAAACCACACAAATCACACATAGAATCAATTACCACCCTTCTAGAAAGCAAAGCAACTTTAGTTGGGAGAGAATTAGAACACGGACTCCAAAAGAAACATTTGACCTTTGGTGGAACAGTAAGGTTCCACACAACAGTCCACCTATTATCATATTCTCCCAACATCTTCCCACTCAACAACCTATATGCACTCTTAACTGAATAGCACCCATTACCCTCCCCGCCCCAATAAAGAACATCCATCCCTTTTGAAAACGAGATAGGGACTTGCATAACTAATTGTCTCTCTCTCTCTCTCAGAAAATAAGTTTCTCAAAATCTCACCATCCAAATCATCCTCTTCCTAGTTCAATCAAACTACTAACAGTGTCATTTTGTAAATCATCATACATCGGGGTCTCAATACAGGAATTTTCATTAGAAGGGAGTCAAGCATCACCCAAAACCCAAATAGACCTCCAATCCCCCACTCTCCATCTAAGCCCCCTTCTCAAATTCTCCCACGCAACCCAAATACTACGCCAAACAAACGAGGTATCCCTACCTAACCCCGCATCTCCAAAGGTCCCTCCAGGATAATATCTTCCTCGAAAAACCCTTGCCACTAACAACTCTGGCCTAGTTAAAAATCGTCACCCCTGCTTGCCCAACACCGCAACATTCATGTCATAGACCCTTCGATACCCTTGCCAAGATGTAAGAATTACTAAGCACAAAACCAAATATACAATGTAAGACTCATCATACATACAATCCCCCTTCCTCTTATTGACAAAGAATCTTTACATCTTTTGAATAAAATTAGAAGGTTTACATAGTTACATTATCCTCCTCATCCTTTGGTCCTATCATTGCATCTTCTGTGACTATAATCTATATTTGTGTTACAAGGGGACCAATACACTAATACACTACCGTGAATGAAAAAAAAAATAAAAATTTACAACTAAGGGACTAAGCTTATACAATGTGATCCCCACTAATCTTACATGCTCATTGCTGTAGAGGATACTTCTGCTTCACTGTCCTGCATCTCCACTTCCACCATTTCCTGGAGATATGTTCAATCACTGCTTACTCAATAGGTTTTCTAGTAAAGAAATCAATCAGTACATATATTATACCAAATTTTACCCTTTGATCTTTGAACCGAGGCTTAGCGAGGTAGGTCTCCAAAGCACCATTTCCCCGAAGCACTATACCACCGCATCCAGGGCCACTTGCAGAACCTACCGACTCTTCATCTACCACAACAGCATCTACTCTCTCGTCTCCTGTCTTGACATCGGGAATCTACAGGTGAAATGCAATAACGATAAGAAATGATTAACCGGTAGGCCTCTCTGGACCCTGATAGAGTGTTTTATATATACTATTCAGCCCGGTATACCTCATACATGGCGTCAGTCAATATACTTTCAAGTAAGGCTCTTAGCCCTCTGGCACCAGTGTTTTTAACCATTGCTTTCTTTGCAATCAATCTTAACGCCTCATCTGTAAAATGTAGCTTCACCTAAACATAAGAGTTCACAGGTAAGTGTAAAAGTAAACTGAACTTGAAATCTGGTCAAGTGGGTGTTTTTGCACGCAATTTCTTAAAGGTGTCAAAGTGAGCTGAAGCCTGCAGGCCAACCCTAAACCGCCCTGCAGTGTGACGGGTTAGAGCCTAAAATTTCTAACCCGCAAAAATGCGAGCAGTTGGGAGGCTACACAGGCAAGCCCGTGCGGGCCATGGGCCAACCCACGGGCTAACAGTTTATGTGTGTGTGTGTGTGTGTATGAACATTAAAAAATTTTAATTTCTAAACATGGAAGAATATAATATTATTTAGATTAAATTATTAGAATACAGAATAATACTATAATTTTTTTAATTCTTGAAGTTGGCCTGCAAGCTAGCCCGCGGGGCCCGCAAGCCCACATGAGGCAGGATAGGATTGAAGAGTTCTAGCCTGTTGGCTTCGCGGGCCGGCCCACAAAGGCCTGCAAAAATTTCAACCCACGGTGGGGCGAGCCAGCCCGCATTGACACCCCTACAATATTTCTTTCCTTTTTTTTCTCTTGGTTTAAATTATGTGCAATTGATCCTCCCCCATTAAATTTTTGAAATACATTAAATAGGAAAGAGACGTGAGGTGCCACACCGCCACTACTTACATTGTTCATGCTGAATAATTTTATGTACTGCTTACATAGAGCATTGTTGGGTTCAGTGAGGACCTGAAAAGGAATTTCATCGTTATATCCTCTTTCCAGCTTAGGAATGTGAAGGAAATCAAAACACTAGAAAATTCAAGCGAGGAAAATAAGTAAAAAGAATGAGGTCAGGATAAAGAAAATTTTCATTTTATCATACGGCTACTCATCAGGTTTGTGCCATAAAAGTACTTGCAGAGTTCAACGTGTTTGACCACAGAATTCACGTAAAAATTATTTTCATATGCAATGCAAAATAAAAAGATAGGAGTGCAGAGCTTTCTTTTCCTGTTGATTAAGCATATTGTGGTTCCTAGCTGGGATGAAAAGACAAATCGAACACAGCCAAAGAAGAAACATAATTACCTGAACAAGTTGGTCCTCAGTAAGTGCTGACAGACTAACTAAAATAGGGAACCGTCCGATAAACTCTGGTATGAGGCCATATGCAATCAGATCGCTGCTCTCAACCTGAAACATGAAGTGAGGTTCTTCGGGCTTGCACAGCAAGATAGATGCTTCGAGATATTTACAATTCGTAATTTCAAACACTACAGGACTTCATTCTTACGGATTCTAGCAAAGAAGATGTCACAGAAGCATTAGTTACTCCACCAGTTCTCATGTTGGCACGTACAGGAGCACCAAAACCAATTGAAGAATCCTGCCGCCTGGGAAACAATTCAAAATCCCAACGAAAGTCCTCAGATCAAAAGACCATATTTTTTACTAGGATCTGGCAGGAAAGGATGAGGGAAATATAAATCACCTCTCCGAGATGGTTTTCTCCAAATCAATGAATGCTCCGCCACATATAAAAAGGATGTCTTTTGTATCTATCTGTAAGGTTCCAAAAGTGCACTTCAAAGGTATATAAAATAATAAAGATGCAAAATGGAATAAAGAAATATAAGTTTTGAAGCAAGTGCAGACTATTCAGTAATTAACCAAAAAGAAGTTTTGTCTTTGCTGAATTAGCATATAAATCGATAAATGTACTCCGTAATATTATGATCTTAACAGAGAGAAGATTGCCTGCAGCCTACGTTTAACTTATTAAAAGGGAATGGAAGTAAAATTAAAATACTTTATTTAATAACTGAAAATTGGACACCATCTAGGTCTTAGTATAATGCATGTAAAGACTAAAGATATGAAAACAAGGCATTAGTTTGAAATGAGACATTTCAGGCCGATTTTACCTGAATATGCTCACCGCGAGGATGCTTCCTTGCCCCCTTTTCAGGAACATTCACAATCTGTATAAAAAAAATATAGTCATTTATTATTCATATGGAGCTTTATCATTTTAAGAGACTGAACTTTGCACTTCATATGTTCATCAAATTGTAAACAATATGGCAAACAGGAATGTAAAACTTTACACCATGAAAAATGTACTAGACAGATGAGTAGTATCCAAATTATGAAGTAACATAATGGAGATCCCCTATAATGTGCAATCAACAAATGGAGTCCATGAACTGAAAGATATACATGCAAAAAAGATCATCACTTTGAAACATTTTCAAAAATTGAGGACATATTCTATTATTCTAGCAGAGAGATCATAAATGTGTTACAGATTAACTCTCATTCTTTAGTTTCCTTTGTTCATGATTGAGAGCGGTAGACATCAAAGAATCAAAATCAACTAAGTGAACTAGCTTACAAGAAGGCTAATACTTACCGTTCCTTCTAGCATTTTCAGTAGTGCCTGCTGAACTCCTTCACCAGAGACATCACGGCTAATATTCAAACTCTCAGCCTTCAAATTGAAAGAAGAAAAGGAAAAGAAAATAGGCGAATCAGATTTTATATCATAAAATATGAAATAATTAAAGGGTGGTGGGAACTGACACCTTCTTGGTTATCTTATCAACTTCATCAATGTAAACTATCCCTTGTTGTGCTGCTTCTATATTGAACTCAGCAACCTTCATGCAAAATTTGAAAGCTTAGGTATTTGTTTCAGATAAGAGATATGGAAAGGTTCAGATAGAAAGGATGGAAAGACGAAGATAAACCCATGCCAAGAAACTGCTCAAACCTATGCCAAGCAAATTGAATATCAGCCCATGAGCAAGTAAAATGCATGCCTAAGATAATTCAAAATATGAAGTAAGAATAGTTCTTTTACAAGAAATATCCTTCCTAAGAAAATCAATGTTAGTAAGAAAATCTGTATAATATGGATTTTAAATAAGTGTAGTTTCATGATACACGAGTTATGAAGATCTCCATCACAATAACCAACAAAAGCCCAGACAAATATCTCAAGATGCAACCTGCACTTAAAATTGTAATGTTTCTCTAGAAGAGAGCAAATGTATAAAATGGTAAACAGAAACCTACTCAGTTATATACTTAGCAGCCAGATCTACTAAACATGCTTAAAAAGCATATTCACAGCACAGAAAGTATACCGTAAGCAATTTGTACAATATTGATTCAACATCTTCACCAACATAACCAGCCTGCAAAAGGGAACGAGAGCTTTCAGTTGGAATGTTATATAAAGAATGAAGCAAGAGAAACAACAGCCACAAGAAAGTATAAAACAACATAGACAAAGAAAACAAAAGAAGCACCATAGTATTCTTTTCTCAAAGACAGCCTTCCATAAAGACATTGAGATGTTGCTTAAAGGTGATGGTCTAATATCTCTTTCTAATATCATATAGAGAAGACAAATACTTGAAAGGATATCTCAAGACCATAATTGAATAATTAAACTCATATAGCATGCAAAGTACAGTTGGAAACAGGGGAAAATATAATTTTTCTCATTCAGACACGTGAAGGTACAAAAATAAAAGTCAGCGAACATCTAAGAGCAAAAGAAGCATGCATTTTACTTCATTCTTATAGGAAAGGGAGATAACAAGGGGGGAAGTTTTTAGAAAGTAGGCACTTTACTTGCCTGCGTTAATGTTGTTGCATCAGCAATAACAAACGGCACATTCACAAACCGAGCTAGGGTTTTGGCAAGCAGTGTCTTCCCTGTTAGGATGAAATCAATCAGAAAGGAAGTCCACGTTGGAGATTTTGTTCCATGATATCAGGCAATAATGATAGCATCACTTCTCAAAGTATTAAATGCAACAATACAAATTATAAATGAAGGAAAAGAACACACTAGAATGAGAAATAATGTGCACACCTGAGCCTGTTGGCCCCATCAGTAGCACATTGCTTTTTTCCAATTCTACACTGTCTTCACTATCTTCCCTTACTGTCTCTGCTCCTGATCTAGTATCCAAGTAATGAAATTTAATTTTTTTAAAGGCAGAAGTATAATTTTGTTGTTGTTTTTTTATTTTATTTTTTAAGGTGAAAGAGTTTCTAGCAAAGAATAATTCATATTTGCAGATTGATGAAGAAAAGTGATAAACACTAAGTCTGTTGACAGTCTTGCATGCATCAAACAAGCAATAATTACAAAGCAATTAGCCACTGACCCCTTCTGCAGAGAAGCATGGTATATCCTTTTGTAGTGGTTATAAACAGCCACCGAGAGCACCTGCCAATTGAGTGATAAGAGAAAGCTTAAATTAAGTCCAAGTTAAAGAAGAAAGATTAAAATAACTAACAAAGTATTATATGGAAAATTATATACGAATCCTGTAAGCAACAAAAATCATTTAAGTTCTTAACCTTCACCTCCAATATTAGACATCAGCAAGATAAAATTTATGCAGGAAATACAATGAGATCAAAATGCATTATGCCAACTCATCTGATGCGATGGAAAAAACTAAAAAAGAATCAAGATATTCATAATTCAGGCAGTAGGCAGCAGAGATATTTTTGGAAATTGGAATAGCAGATTTGCTAAAATCAGGCCAAATTCTAACTTTACAATAAAAGCATTTAGCTAATTAAATAGATGATCTATCAAGCATCAATGATGGAATTTCTAAAGAAAAATTGTTCTCACTAACTACAGCTTCTTGTGAATATAACCAAGTTGGCAACTTTAAATTTATTTCACTTCCTTAAAGTCATTATTTACTCATTATAGTCCATTTACAATATAACAGTTGAGTAATTTTGTTTGAGATAAAGAATTAAAGAAATGAGCACCTTCTTGGCACGCTCTTGGCCAATGACAAATTTATCAAGCCCCCTGCAGATCTCCTTTGGGGTGGGTAAATTCTTTCCCAAATTAGACCCACCCCACTGACTCTTCTCCCCATTGCCGCCGGGAGCAGAAGCTCGAATGACATTGGTACCGGGGGCAAACGGTGGGCCGGGAGGCGTATGCACAGCTACCCCATTTTCAGACGGCGGTGAAGAGCCGGCCGGGGGCCAATTCTCGGGAGGCTCACCGCTATACGACTTCAGATTCCCCCAGAAGGATGACCTGATCGGCTTTCCGTATTGTTCCACCTTATTACCGGAATTCTTGCCACTGCCAAATTTCTTGGCCCTGTCAATCTCGAAGAAGCTTCCTTGAAGGGGCGCCATATTGTAGGCGGTCTTACACTTGGGGCAGAGATTATTAGAACCTCCAATTTTCGAAGCAGCACTAGTGTCAGTACCGTCGTTATTAACGACAGAATTAGGTCGGTTATTGGTGAAAATGAGATCCGTGTGATTGGAGCAACGAGGGCAATCGGTCTCCGCCCTAATCCGGCGGATGGGCTGGGAGGAAGAGCCCGCGCCGCCCCACTTGTACCTCTCCTGCACCCCAATAATCGACTCCCGCCGCTTAACACGGTGGAGGCAGTTCAAGAACCACCTCTTCTGCTCCTCACAACAGTGGTTCGACGTAGAAGTCATTCTCGTCGCCGTCGCCGCCGTCTTTCTACCCGAAACAACCGTTAGAACCGCCGTGTCTCGTAGTCTGCTCCACCTCCATATCCCGGACATCCTCGGCGCCTGCGATTTCAGTATCAATAATCCAAAAGAATGGGAATTCCTTCTCGATAACGTAAACTTTTCTTGGCTCGCAGACAGACAGGATTTTTGATAAATGGACGGGAAGACGTATATTGGGATCTGTAACAAGGATTAAATTGTTAATATTTTAATGGAAAACGTTGTACTCTACTTCTGAATCCACATGATATACAGAGTATAGAGTACAGTATACGAAAGTGGAACACAACTGAATATTTGTTCACGTCACGCACACTCCTACTCTGCACAATCCGATAGTTTTTTCTTTTTTTTTTTGAAAGCCACAATCCTTTTGTCAATTCACCCAACTTTTAGAAAGTGCAATGCTATCCATCCCCAAATCATCTCCTACTTTTATAGAGAGATGATTAAATTATGCAATAAGCGACTGAGGCTCGAACCCACTCTCTTTTATGTAGGAATATAAATTCGGTGCCACTAAATCACAAGATCTTTGGCTAAGCGACTTAGTTCTTCACTCAATGTTTGTTGTGACAAGAAACTTTTCAAATACATGTTAATTAATTGATGGGTATATTATGGATGGAGCAAGCCGACCCGGGAGAGCAAGGTAAAGGTCGCAAGAGGGTCCCAAATCCGAGGTTGAGCCCCATGCTTGACCCGGATCAATCTATTTGGTACCTCAGCCCGAGGCTTCGACTGAAGGTCTCGACCTTGGGGGGCCTCAGGTGGCCAGGGTCACAGGTCCGGTCGCGGTGCGAGCGCGGTCAAAGCGGATCTATAACTGTTCCCCGTCTTAAAGGGGCGGTTAGGGGGTTTGGAGAGTATAAATAGCCTTGTTATTGTCTCATTAAGACATGTTCTATCCTTTTTGTCCTAAACTACTTCTGTAATAGCATTACATTGTCTTGTAATAACTTATCAACTACGATCTAATACAATATTCAGTCCTGTGCAAAATAGAAAGAAACCATTTTGGAGAGTAGTGGTGCATGGGCTCCTTCACACCCATGAGGTACTCTTCTCCTTGTGTAAATTTCTAGTTGAATGAACTACTTTGTTGTTTTTGGCCACTCTACAGTTAGAATGAAGTTGATGGTCTTTGTGAAAGTTATAGCCCTTTGAATTTTCTTTCTAATGGCGCAATAATCACTTGATTTGGACATTCATATGTTGAGATATGATCGAAACATTAAAACGTCAACATGTTGTGCGATAATTGCAATGCTTCGGTCTTTTACTCCATTTTTGCCTTGGTTTGCCCAAATGACCAAGACCATTGAAAATATCACACCTTAACTCTCTTGGAATTATCTATCAAGATAGTGAATTTCGATTTGGCACTGCCTAAAAAGGCGCGTGGTTTTTACCTTTCAATTTCTACGTTAAAATTCTTGTCTCGTCTATTGTTTTCACTTATTTATATTTTATTATTTACTAGAATCAGTTATGTTGGTCGCTGAGTGATTATTCCCGGGTTACAAAACCAACAAGACGAGTTTCAAAAAATTATAACATGCAAATTTCACAAATTGGCTCACAAAAACTTGCAAAAATTTCAACTCCTTGTGGGATAGGCCAGTCCGCATTGACACAATTCTGGTGTAGTTCAATAACAAGAAGGCAAGCTGCAATTAAATGCAGCTGCACCAAATTGTAGGAAGAGTTGGCAACTGTAACTAGACAAAGGTTTCAGAAATCCTTGTTGATGGATACCCAGTATGGGTATCCGGTGGGCACCACCTAGCAAGCAGTCGGGCATGACACTCAGGCTCAACAGTCAACACTTGGGATATGATGTTCGTAAGGACAGCCCAGGTGGTAAGAGTGCTCTACCTATAACCGAGAGGTTGGAGGTTCGATCCTCAAACCCCTAGGTTTGAGCCGGTCAACAATTGATAACCTAGGCTGGTTTACCTTCTTGTGGTCCTTTGCCGGCTAGAGTCACAGGGCGAGGAGAAAACCTCGTTAAAAGAATTGAACACTTAGGATATGATCAGTCAGCTTGGCTTGATTACACACTAAATACCTAATTAATATAGGGAACATACACTACTATACTCATTCTAGTACTATAAAAGACATCCATTTGGAGAAAACACCATACTATACAAAAATGCCTATAAAATGGTGAATTTCTAGTGCTCTACCAAAAAGACTCGTGATTTTTACTTTTCGATTTCTACATTAAAATTCTTGTCTCTATTTATGGCATTTGCTGGTTATGTTGGGTCGAGTGACTATCCTAGGCCACAAAACAAACACTTGTCATTCTTGCAGCATGTAATTAGTTGATATTTATGTATTCGTGATATATAATATGTCTAGGGTATATGACAGAGTAATCAGGCAAGCAGTATTCGACCCGATTCACCAGCACTGACCCGAAGGTAACAAACGGTCGTCCGTTACACAGAGACGACACATTGAAGAAGAGTGGTCAGCACATTGAAGAGGAGTTACTCATTATCATCATTAGCAACACTTAGTACAACATTATCCTCCGTTGGTACTGGAGGATATAAACAAGGAGTCTCGTTGGAGAAGGGGGGACACTTTGTTGATAATACTGAATACTACTATACCGTACTCAAGATCATTCACCCTCACAAAACACTACTGTCCTCAAACACTCTTGTACTAGTATTGTTATTACTTACTCATTGTATTATACTGAAACTGATTATCTATTGTACTAAACTACTGTTACACACTTATCAAATATACTCGGCAACCATTCTTACCGTCAGTATATTTCAGTATAGTTCTGTTTCAGTATTTGTATTATTACTGAAATAGTATGTGACTGTTAAATCAGTAGTGAGCTAGAGATAAAACTTAGTGCGGACTTAAAACAAATAGAAATAAAAGACAACGTATTGTTTATCCACTACTACAGAAAATACATTTAACATCGCCTAAATAACGTCGGTTTTTCAAAACCTGACGTCGTATCATTTATTTACTACGTTTGTCAGAACAATGTCGAAAAATAACTGAAGTTGTATGTAAAAAAAAAAAAATCAACGTTAAATTAGTGTATCTAGTTCAATACAACATTATTTACGTCTGGGGAATTCCAATCTAATATCTCCACCAGTCAATCATGCAATGATAAAGACATCACAATCTCAACCCGACCAAGGTATGTTATACCTCACACGGTAACAACCCAATCTGACGAAGCCAGAGGATTGTTGAGGCGAAAATCCAAACAATGTCCAAGGAATCCCTTGTTTGGAGATCCATGTTGTTAGTATCCGGCTCACCCGGATCACCGACTTACTCATACTAACATTAGTAAACTACTACTTCGCTACATTGCAAAAGGATATCTTGTCTGCCTTCTCGTATGCCATTGTTTGAGAAAACATAGGTTCTGTCTAATATTTATTGCGAATTATCTCATTGCTTGGTTTACATGGAGGCAAATTAAACATCCAAAACTACATACACAACAACATAACATACATTGTATTATTATATTAATAGGAGTGAAAATAGCTTAGCAAGGTGAAATTATTCGATCGAGTTGGTATAATAACTCCATTATTAAAGCTCTTGTTTAGCTGCTTCGCTTATCTTTGCTGGTGTCTCCCCTTCAATGCTCACAACCTTCGGGACCTTGACGCGGTCCGGGGCCAATTTGGCAAAGGAAATGGTGAGCACGCCGTTCTCCAGCCTGGCCTTCACGGAGTCGAGGTCGGCGTTCTCAGGAAGCCGGAATCGGCGCCAGAACTTGCCGTGAACCCTCTCCTCCCGGTGCCAATGATCCCCTTTTTTCTGCTCCTCCCGTTTCCGCTCTCCGCTGACCCGCAGCACCCGGTTCTCCTCCACCTCGATCTTCAGCTCCTCCTTCTTAATCCCCGGCACATCTAGCGTGATCACGTGCCCCTCCGCCGTTTCCTTCCAGTCTACTTTGGCCGGCGCCAAAGCGAAGCTCTCGTCCCGCTCCAGTGCCAGTGGCGTCTCTTCTAGCACGCGGAACGGGTCCAAGAACCACCCGTCCGTCGACCATATGTCCGAGAGTAGGCTGCCCGGACGGTCAATTATGTGAGGGAGCAAAGATCCTTGCGACACCAATGCCAGCGCCAGCAAAATGCAATAGCCAAACAACACTCTCATTTTTTTTCTTCGATTCTCAGTTCAATCTATATATCGCGGTGAGTGTTAATGGGAAGATTGTGTGTATTGCAGATTTGGGTTGTTGTGTGGCAAGTGTAGTGTGATGACTGATGACGAATTCCTTGGGGAGAGGACTTGTAGTATATATAGATGAAGGAAATGGGTTTTGTTTGTTTGTCTTGAATGTTCTGATGTGGTGCATTAGAAATGGTGAGAAAGATCTAGGCATGCAGGGGTGACGCTACCGTGTTCCAGATATTTCTCGATCGTAGTAGAGCACAGATGCTGATCAAATTAATTAGGCCCAATTTCACTAAAATGAACTCCTAATAGAGGTGGCTCTATATAATTTTATGTATTCACAATTTTTGGATTGTATATTCATAATATTTGAATTCTATATTCACAATTTCATAACTCTATTTATAATAATACGTAGTATAACACAATTTTTGAATCTATATAACAAAATTGTGAATATTGAGTAATGTAATTTACTAATTTTGTATATTGAGATTTAAAATTGTGAATATAAAATTCTAAAATTATGAACATAGAGTTCTAAAATTGTGAACATAGATTTGGGTCCACCTTGCAAGATAGACCCGGGTCCATAGCATAATTTGCGTAGAGGTGGTCAAATCCCGGACAAATTATTCTTGAACCCGAGACCAAGGTATAACAACTCAGACATTATTACATGGACCATGATTCATAGAGCTGTGTGGACCATAAATAAAAATTACTTTATTTGTTTACATAAAATACATTATTTGAGTACTGAAAGTCATGGTTGAAAAAATCGCTAGGTGCTCCTCGAGCGCTCGTGGAGCGCTGATAGACATATTTTATATCTTTATTTTATGTACATCTTTATAATATTTTAGCATTAATTATTTATTATTATATAATAATTATTTATTTTTAGAGTTTAATAATTAAGTAGTTAAATAAATATTTTATTTAGTTAATAATTTTAAGTTTGAGCCCAACAAGTCTTTAGCCCAATTCTTTGTTATTATTTAAGTATTATTTTGAGCCCAAAACATTATGACCCATTCTTTGTTTGTTTAATAAAATAGCCCAAGATATATAATAACCTAATTACTAAATGAACAAAACAAAAGGAAAGGGAAATTCAAATATGTTTGTCTGTTCTTGCGCAGCTACGTACGTCCAGGAGCGAGGAAGCAGCGGCAAAATGCTTTGTCAAAAATGGCAGCGCAAATTTAGATCGTGCTTGGAGAAGACTGCGTCGGTCAACAGGAAAATGGATGGCAAGGATTATTTTCACCATTTGGGTTTACTTTGAGAGGTTCAAATTAATTTTCAGATTAATTATTCTCCTCAATTTAAGAATTTTTGTTGGGATTCAGGGTGTATAAATAGTAGTGAGTTCGTGTTGTTGAGGAATCAGACTAGCTGTGCATAATTTGATAGTTTCTCCAGTTTACAAGTTTTTATTTTTCTGTTAAAATTTTTTGGTTCATGGCCTTGCGAGGCTAATTCTCTAAACTTGGTCAAAAGATTACATGAACCCTGGATCATTCTGTACTGTGAGATTGAATTTGTTCTTAATGTTGAATTCATATACATTTGAGTAATTGATATTCTCATGTGCTTTCAATTGTTTTATTTTATATGACTGTTCCAGTTAATTGCTAGGAGGCCTACTAGTTTAATTTCTTGAATAGTTTATTGCTAGATTAGTTAACGGTTCGTTTAACTGATTTTCTAATCTGTGTAGCAACTATGATTAATTTTATCACGGCTTAGTGTTAATTTAATCATAGGAAGAATATTAATATGAATTAAACATAACCGCATGTGTTTATGTTATTCAGTTTCGTTGATTTTCTTATTTTAATGCTGCTATCAAATTAAATATAAGTGTTTGTCTTGTGTTATTTGATAGTTAGGGGTAGTTGATACCGCTTGTGTTTGATTACCTATGACTAAGGAAAATCGGGAATTAGTCCCACAACGAATGTTCAATTGTTATGAGTTAACCGTGAATCTATGATCAGTTACTTAAATCCAGTGGTGAATGTTTTCTTAGACCAAGTATTAAAAGTTCAATTGATTTCTTTCGTAAACTTTGCCTTGATTATCATCTTTTCTATTCTTATCTATTTATTTATGCATTTACTTATTTTGAATGTTAATTTCATACTGGAAACCCCCCTC
The DNA here is from genome assembly GCA_003576665.1 of Ipomoea trifida. Taxonomy (NCBI): domain Eukaryota; kingdom Viridiplantae; phylum Streptophyta; class Magnoliopsida; order Solanales; family Convolvulaceae; genus Ipomoea; species Ipomoea trifida. The sequence continues at coordinate 24,421,011 of CP025647.1, read as the reverse complement.
TTTAATTTGAACTCATAAATCAAACTAGTTACTCCTCGTGGGAACGATCCTTACTCTCACTACTACGTTTTTAAGGTTTAATTTGGGAGCCTACGACAGCTCGCCAAGCGCCTAGCACCTATGACGCCTAGACGGGGATTTATCGGCGCCAATGTATTTTTCTATTTTATTTTTTATTTTTTAAAAATTGTTTAAGTATTTTTAAATTTTAAAGACTAATAATTATAAATTATACAATACTTTAATAGTTAATACTAAAATATTAAATATTAACCTACAAAGTATCTAGAGTTTGTACAATTTAGAACTATTTCGCTCAAAACGATGTTGTTTTAAGTGAAATAAACCATTAAAAAAAAGAAGAACAATTGTTAATTGGTCGACTGGACGGCTTAGTTGGTGCCTAGGAAGCCTAGGCGATCAGCGCCTAAGCAGTGCTTAAACGTCTTAGGTGGCCTATACGGAGCTTAGGCGGTCATCTAGCCGGCCAGCCCCCTAGACTACCATTTAATGTGATACGCTAGGCGGGAATTAATCGGCGTCAATGCGAAATTTTTGCAACACTGTTGATAGTACATTATTTTATATACTATTAAATAATGTAATTTTAGTATATTAAAAATGTACTTTGTATTTATGGTCCACACAACTATGATCATGTAGATCATGGTCATAAAATAATTTGCCATAACCACGGGAAGTCCTGTGTTGGTAGGCTAAACCCATAATTTTTTTTTTTAAAAATATATAAAGTATTGTAAATTGATTGTTTAACTTCATGATTAACAATTTAAATTGTTTTCAGTTAAGCTACTTTAACCTCTTAATACATCAATTAATATTTTTGTTAACAATAATATTTTAACCATTAATCTCAAAATTAAAAATTAGTATGATTTTCTACTAAATTAAAATTTATAAAAGATTTTAATATTACTTGAACTTGTAGTCTTGTACTATTAAAATTTTGTATAACACATAGTATTATTTGATAACTTATAAATATTATAAAATGTATTATAATTTATATAGTTTGTGTAATTTTTAGTCACTAAATTATGTTAGATTGATAGATTAAAAAACTGTAAAAAGACTTCTAAATTGGGTTTTCTCTTAATTGGGTTTGCTCTGAATAATTTAGAGGAATCAAAACCCACGTAATTATTTATTTTTATAATCATTTAGAAAAATAATTGGGTTTGCTCTGAATATTGTAAAAAATTAAAACGTTTACGTGTCCTCAATAATTTAGAGGAATCAAAGCTCACATATTTCTTGGTACATTGGCTCGTTCTCATTCTTGATCAGAAGTACCAGGCGGAGGTTGCACGAGAACTAGCAATATGCGTGGATTCAGATGATGTATCCATATGGCCAACCATTCATCTATGTCATCGTCTTCAATTAGTGCAAGTTGATCTTAAGTGCATTCTTCGGCAGTGTCCTAGTCCTTCTTCATGACACAAATTTTGATGGAACCTGGTGCTAAACTTAGTATTTTATCATCTAATACTCTCTTGCCTACACTAAAAACATACTCGGATGCAACTGTTGAAGCATGACATGCAAAAATATCCTTTGCAATTTTTGAGAAAATAGGAAATTTTGTTTCGTTTCCTTTCCAAAATGTTAGTATATGAAAATCATCATTTATTTCAAAACTAGAAGACAAATATGTATCTATTTCAGAAGAATTACCACTACCGCAACCCTTTGATTTTTTTAATATTGTTGAAATTAAACAATAGGATTAAGCCACTTACTCTTACGGCCGGACAACAACAGAGACCAACAGATTGTGGTGCATAAATGGAAAAATGTTCTTCATATAATGTTTTAACAAATAAGAGCAATTATCAATATACTTTTGAGCACGTTGATGGAAAATACAAAGCGCTATATAAAAATCTAATAAATCATTTTATTCATTTATACCCACATTTGGATCAAGAATAGCAGTTAAACCATAAATATAAGGAATATCACTAAAATATGATACAAATTTATCTATCATATTTTGAACTAAAGCAGACAAAACAGGATCTTCAATAAAAGACGTAAGAGTACTAACAATTGTAATGCATTCAGTTACAACTAAATGAATGTTAGACTCATAAACTAAAGAAAATGATTTTGTAGCACTATGAAGAATTTCACAAACATTACTAGCTACATCCCAATGTTGAGTTGTAATTACTCAAGCATAACTAGTTTGATTACCATTATACAAAATATTTATTACCTCATGATATGAAGCAGTTTCACATAACAATTTATATATAGAATTCCGCCGAATAGGTGCATCTAAACTAAAATGTCTTTTCTTAAAATCATGTTGTGCACACAATATTTTAGATTCATTTTTTTTGTTTTTTTTTGTTTTTGTTTTTTGTTTTTGTTTTTGATTTTTTTTATTGTATCTAAGCCATTTAACACATTCTCTAATTGGTTAAACTAAATCACTCAAACTATGTAGTCCTTCTTGAACACATAAATTTAAAACATGAGCACAACATTTAAAATGCAATAATTGACCATTAAAAGGTAAAGTTTCAAGTAAAAAAATCTATATAGATCTAGAAGCATTACCTAAAGAAATTGAAAAAAAAATCCAAACTCATCCAAAACATTTATTATTATTATTTTCAATTAAAAGCAGTATGAGATTCTTCCATTAATTCGAAACCAATAATTCTCTTTTGGAGTATCCAATTATTATCTATCCAATGACAAGTAACACAAATATATGGCTCACCTTGAACGAAGAGTTGTTCAAGTATCACTAGTTAAAGCAACACAATCACTAAAATTTGCAAAATAATTAACTAACATAACTTTTGACGTATGAAAACTTTTATTGATAACATGTTTTAAAGTATTTCTTAGTATTTTTTTATATTGTGGTTGTAAAGATTTTTTAACGAAATTTTCGAAACGAGTACTTTCAAATTGACTAAAAGATAATTCATAACCAATTATAAATCTACCAAATTCTTCAAACATTAATTCTCGTGAATAAGTAAAAATACCTCCGCCGGGGATAGCATACCCGAAAATTTGTGTTTGTCCTCTCTCGAGTTGTCCTTCATCATTCCTCATATTGTGACAAGAATTCAAGTGCCGACTAAGAGTTCTGGTGCCACTAGTTCTGGATTGCCAAGAAAATGGTTTTTGACTCCCCTTCATATTTGCACAGATTATACAATGTACTAACTATCGAGCGCAAGATCCTTCAATGGGTATTTTATTAAAGTGTTACTGAACCCATTATGTTGGTTTCGTCCCTCCATCCGTTTGAAGAATATGAGGAAGATTGACATCACCTATTGATTCGTGAGTAGAAAAAAATTAATGTTGACCAATTTCTTATGAATCTTCTACTACATTAAAAGATCAATTGGCCTCTTGCCGAGATTGCCACTATAAGCCATATGAGATTAAGAGTATAAAAATTAAAAATAAAGGACTAATATAAGATTATAAGGAATTAAAATTATATAAATTGAAATTGAAAATTTGAAGTATTGAAATTTGAGAGGTTGAAAAAATCAAATAATGATACATAAAGAAGAATAATAAAATTTATAAGAGTAAGATGATGTATAGAGAATTGTTGTGAGTAAGAGAGTAAGAGAGTGTTGGATTGAGAATTTTTGTTGATAAAAATGAATTGGGTAAATGGTATTTATATAGTATATAAGAATTAAAATTTAAAAATAAAACAAAACAAAACAAAACAAAATTCGCCTTTGGCTAATGCAACGACCAAATTTTTTGTCGTTGCCTGGCCTTTGGCCGAGCAGTAGCCTCTACGTGTAACGTTCAACGACCAAGTTAATTTAGCCGTTGTACGCTGGCAAATATATATATATATATATCTATATATATGTATATATATATATATATATATTATTTATTTATTTATATTTATATTTATATATATGGGGTCCAGATCAGGTGAGGACCTAACTTTAAGTGAGGGCATGAGGACAAATCCAGACCATCCATTCGTTTTGATCTAAAGACTACGATTACCCCTTGTAAGCAATGGCATTAACTGGTAGCTAATGCTACAGGGGCATTACCGTAAACTATTCAAAATCCTATCTATATTGGATTAACTCTATCTTTTAATTAGTAAATTTATAAACACCTAGACGGTGCTCCACCGTAATCCATAGATGACTACCCGCAGAGGCTACATTGTATTCAATTCTCCAATTTTGGCGCCGTGCAAGGCCAGGAGAGACAATGCAAACGGGTACTACGCAAGAGAGATTGTTTGGCACAATACAGGAGAGAATGCATTTCTACAAGTACTACGTAGGGGTGGCAGGTTTTGATGTGAGACAAAGCACAGCGAGGAAAAGTAGGGAGGGTGATATTACACTAAAATATTTGGTATGCAGCCGCGAAGGGTATAAGAATGTTGAGAAACGAGCAACAACCATGGTGGACAATAGAAATAAATAGCCCACTAGCCGAAAAGAAACGCAGGATAACAAATAGGGTTGGGTGCAAGGCAAGAATGGTGATGATGAAAAGGAATTTGAAGGGAGGGTTTATAGTCTCCATTTTTTATGAGCGACACAACCACAGAAAAATACTGCTAATAATAACATATTTATATCTTGAAAATAATAACATTAATAAAATTAAAATCAAAATTGGAAAAATGTAATATATAAACATAAAAGTAACCCTATTTATGAATACAAAGATGATGACCTATATTATTTGTGCTACCACATTGGCCCAAATCCGTTAGCCCAAACCTGACCTAATACATCCCACCATATAAATACCCACAACCCAATAGACGGTCGTCCGCTCCGCCCAATCCTTCGTCGTCTCCTTCGCGCAGCTGTCCGAAACCCTAACTCACCCCGTCGCAAATAGAAACCAAGCCAAAATCCACTTCTCTAAAACTACAGCTCTCCAGACATTGCAACAAAATGACACAGAAATCATCAACACTCCAAAGTCTCAAGAACGGAATGCGATTTTAACATCATCGACGACCGTATAAAGCATTCTTCGGTAATCCACTCCCTTTCCTTGGTTGGTTTAATTTTAAACTTCATTTTTATGAAATGAACTGCGAAACCTAACGAATTTCTCCGTAGATTTAATCTACGGACCTCCGTTTCTGTTGAAAATAAACATAGGGAAATACTTGACAAATGAAATCAAGATCTGCATGCAAAATGTACTCCAAACTCAAATTGGACTACCAAATGGACAGGAATATCCGCAAAGATAAGTTCATTACTGAATATTTTTTTGGCTAATTTCTGACAAAAAAAACCTTTTTCTATTCATAATCTGTGATTCCCATTTCATCGTATTGATTATTAAATTACTTTTTTGGGATTTTTAGTCCCAAATCCTAACAATTTCTTTCACAGGTCAAATCTAACTAATATGGAGAGAAACAAAAGACAGATAGAGCTGCGATATTTCTGAAGGAAATTTATCCTCATAAAGATAAGTTTTCTCAATAGATATATACACTAAATGTCCTAATACTTTTTCTTGATGCTATATCTGAGTTGTTTATATCAATACGTAGATCATAGATGAATATATGAATTTTTAAAAGCATAGGTAATATAAAAGATGTGTATTACAATTACTGTTGATATAATATCTCTTTGAAATTATCAAATGGGAAGATAGATTGCATGAGTAACTGGATACTAAATATCAATAGTTGATGTTGTACGTTTTAGTGGTGAGTGAATGTGGAATGGAAGGTGTTAAAACGAAGAGTCAAGACTCCCCAAGTGTCGTGTCTCTCAAGGATGACAAATTGGAGTGAATCGGTGTTGACATTGAAGGTGTTAAGAGGTAAGAGTTGCAAGCATTACTAAGGGTTGTTTTGATAAATAAGTTGGGGGTTGTAGGAACAAGAGGTAAACTAAATAATCTAAAAGGGGAAATGAAGGGGATGCATGCCACAACTAAACAATGATTGATTATCCTATGGGGATTTGAAAATAAGTTTCGAGATAGAATAAGGGAGTCACGGTATTTATACCGAGTGTCGTCACATTCAGACTCTCAATCCTCATTCGGTTGAGGCATTTTATCGAACACCTTGCTTACCACTCCTCCCGGACCTTGTCCTTTCGAACTAAGGGCAGGGATGTAGATGAGTTGGGCTCATGGGAGGCTGCTATCGCGCACACTCTCACTTCCACTCAGTTCACTAACTATTCCGGCCGAAATAGAAGCAAAGCATGAGGAACATCACCCACACAAGATTACAATCCTACTCCCCAATCTTCATAATCATAAAGCAAAATTCAAGCATCAATCAAATATCTAACATGGGCACACACACCCCAACTATTCTACTCAAACATAATGAACATTCAAGAACAACAAAGAAAAATTACACTAAGCAATAATTTAAAGAAGCAATCTTAAGAAAAGAGTATTATAACTAAGAAAGTATGAGTTCTACATCTTCAATCCATCTTCATTAATCTAAGAAAACTAATCTATTCTAGAGGGAATGTGACAATTTGCAATTTTGCGTAGGGTTGAAGTGTCAAAAGATATTTATGTTAAAACAGAAGGTCAATGACTTCCCGAGTGTCGGTCTCGAAGAAGAGACGTGGAGGTGTGTCAAACATTCGGGAGTTTACTAGATAGATTCATGCATATGATTTGAGTGTGGTGAATGGTGGAATTGCAAGTGAGAGTGAAATTCATTGGTTGGTTTGAGTGCAAGAGAGTAGTAAAGTAAAAGTGATTTGGGAAATATGTAAAAGGGGTAGGGATTGGATAGTGTTCATGAATATTACATAGTGAGAGTCTAAGGTCAAGGATTAGGATTGCTAGGATATGGTCTATTCAAGAGTGTGTTGTCTTAGTCCTTTTCCACCTTGTGTACTAAGGCTTCTTTGACTTAGGAGTGCCTACAAGCATCCAAAGTTCTAAGAGACATTTTATCAAACACTTTAGCTACACACCATCCTACTATTCTTAAGAAGTCCATAGGAACTTTGATTGTGTAAAGCTTTAAATCCTAACTCTAATCAAAGACATGAAAGAGTCAAGAGCTCAATCTCTCATCTAGATTGGCCAAATCCAAACAAGATCCAAACAAAACAACAATCAAAAGACAAGAATAGATAATCCATAAACACAAACTCATAGATCCAAGATATAGAAATAAGATCATCACAAGAGCAACATTCAATCACACAATCCAAATCCCTAGACTAAATTAGCTACTCATGATATTAAATGAAAGTAAGAGCTAATTCAATCCAAGAACAAGACAACTAAAAATATAGAAATGTAATAGAGATCACCTAGAGAGAAGAAAATCTTCAATCCAAGCTTGTTGTCTTCTACAATGGAGATTGATCTAATCTAAAAACTAAGAAAAATGGAGAAAGCTCTCCAAAGAAAAACTAAGAAAGGTGAAGACTAAAAATCTGGAAAATCCCTTTCTGAAAATTCATCAAAGGGGTATAAATAGTCTCCGAAATGACAACCCTAGCTGAATTTCGCGCATCACGCCTCCACCCTTCTCACACGCGTGTGAGCGTGCGTGGGGAGCTTCTGGAAAGTTTCCACGCTTACTCACACGCGTGTGGCCTTCCAGATCAGTCCTCCGGGGCTCCGCTTTTGCCTGGTTTGCTCTTTTAGCTCATCTTTTGGTTCTATATGCTCCCGGGGCTCCTGTTTTGCTTCTTTTAAGCTAAAAATAGCTTTTGTGCACCAGTTAGTAATTTTCAAGCATTTATGCATATAATTTGCCAGATAAGGATGCTATAGATGCGATAAATCACCCTAAAACGTGCCTGAAATAAGGGTATCTCGGAGTCTTATCAGAATGTGTTTTTTCTTCCTCCCCAAAGGGGAAGGAATGGAAAGATAAATCAGATCTGAAAATTGTGGAAGTCCCCCCTCAAAAATGAGAAAGGAGGGTTTAAATAGCTGTCCAAAAAGTCAAAATTCCGCTGCTGCCCTAACTGGACGCGTCCACGCCCATCACCACGCGTGTGGTGATGCGTGGTGGCCTCCTGCTTGGTTGATTCTTCGTTTGTTGCCTCTTTTTTGGTTTAGGACTTGGCTATACCATGCGGAAATGACTCAAAACACATCCTCTGAGTTGAATTTATCAGTTAGATGCTAATTAGAGGTTTTATCTATGAAAGATGATCACAATTGGGTGATGAAACCGTAAAATGTTGTCCAGATATGACCCGAAACTTGAAACTTGATTGTTTTTGGCGCTTATCAAAATTTCCACACTTAAACCTTGCTTGTCCTCAAGCAAGCATGCTATTTAAATCCTAATATAATCATCTAAGCGCCAAGAACAGTTAAGTGAGAGTGGGTTGATCACAAGATTTGTGTGCAGGTCTGTTGGGTTTCCAATAACACTATTAAATAACTTCAGGATTAATAGACCAATTAGCTAAGATTTTTCACTTAGAAAATAATATTGTAGAGTCCTAGTCGAATTGAACAAATAAAAATTAGGATTAATTTCAAAATAAGTTTTTCAACCAATAAGAATTAGGATTTCGAAAAAGATACAATGATTATAAGTAAACGTATATCAGTTTACTTAAAATCAGACGGCTACCCACACCTGATCATTGAAAACCTAAATCTCCACCACAATATTTGAGGATCCAATTTGTAGAAGAGTAATTTCTGCCTTAGACATAGGAAAAAAAAAATTATTTCCAAATTAGCTAGGCGGAGAATGGAGCCATTTTAGAAGCAAAATTTCCTCTCTTTATTATAATAAGAGATATAGATAGATATAGATATATTTTCAAAAAAAAAGATAGATATAGATATATTATAGATAGAAGTATAGATTACCAATATTACATTACATATGATTGCATGATTTTGAACGTTAAAATAATCGCCATTATAAATGTCGACACTTTCTAAATTGCCGGCAAACACCCTAGGAAATGATATTTTTTCACCGAGCCCCATTTTTTCCCGCGCGTTCGGACCGAAGGGAGCTTGTTTCCTTAAACAGTAACTCCGGAAAAGCGGAAAGCAGGGGGTGAAGTGCAATTAGGAAAGAGTAATATTACGAAGATCAGAACAGTAGATTGAAAAACAGCAATCTCAGAGTGGGACTAAATTGAGGGCGCCTATAATGCGAATTCGATCTAAATCTTGCTCTCATGGTTGTTAAAGAGCTAGGGTTTTCTCTTCTTGTCTCGATCTACTAGCTGTTTGGAGTTGAAATGGAGCAACCTAGCGAGCCTTGCAGTCATTCTGGAGATGGAACCTGCATGGGAGGTGCAGACCCTTTGGAAGTTCGATTCACTGATTTCTGCAAGGTTTTGTCTTCTTCTCAAAGTTTATTGTTTCCAATTAACCTCCTCAATCTGTTCGCGGAAAAATTTCAACTTTATTTTTTGCTCGGATTTGTAATGTTTAGCCTTTCTCACTCAGTATCCCTTCAAATGGATGCTTCTATTCCCCTAATTGGCTTAATTGGTTTTAAGAGCTTTTCTTCTGACAAATAGAATGAATTGCGTATGGACGGGGGCGCTTTGGTTCAAGCAACCACACTCTTTAGTGACAGCAAAAATATTTTACTGAAAAATGTTTCTGCTATAGGAATCGGCAGGGTATGCAATTGACCTATTCAAGTGAATCAATTTGATTTATTTACTTTTTACATTTTTGTTGGATGGTCAACAATTGGAATATGATTTTAGTTTTGGTCCGTCAAACTTTGATCAGCCAGAGGATGCGGAACGGTATTGGTTTGCTTTTGTTCTATTCTCTGTCAAAAAGTTGAATGGGAGGGAAGCAGATAATTCAAACCACAATACTGATGGATTTGGATTTAATTTATGCCAGGTTTTACGGGCTGCAAAGCTCAAGTATGTCTTCTTTTTCTACCCTTTGCTTTTGCTATTTTTCCATATGGACTTGTGCTTCTTGATCCTTATTGGATAACTTGTGCTGTACAGCATGGCAGACTTTTTCAAAGAACTTCCTCATTTCATTCTCAAGGTTGGTCCAATTCTAAGCAACCTTTATGGTACAGATTGGGAGAAAAGACTTGAGGTAACCATTAATGGATGCATATGTTCATTTTGCTAACCCTTAGTTTTATTCCATCTTATTGGAAGATTGAAAGGCCATTCTGATCATTATCTTTTCAATTAGGAGTTGCATTTTGAAGCCCATTCTCATTGCTTTTTCTTCTCCCATTTGTTTATCAGGCAAAGGAATTACAGACAAACTTTATGCACTTGAGCCATTTGAGCAAGTGGGTATTCTTCATATGTTCTTTTTCCACACCAATGGTTCTTTAGCTTATGGTTTTTCCCTGGTGGTTAGTTGTACAAAATCTTTTGCTCTAAGAAATGGATCAACTTTTGTATTTAGGGGAGCTATCGGACTATCACTTTTCTAGAAATTTAAATCCCTTCACTCTTAACTCTATTTTCTGGGGTTAAATAAATAGTCAAAGCAATATTTGACTATTTGAGACTATATTGTATTCATATTCTAATTTATTACTCTGATTTTTTTTTTTTTTTTTTTTGGGGTGTTGGCTCTTAAAAATTGTGTTTTATCATTTAATATTTACTTCTTGTTAATATTGTGCACAAACTTAAGAAACAAACTTGTTCCTCCAATTTTTTGATGGACATCACCTTCCAATGAATTTATTGCTGCAATTTTGTCCACTTTTACAAAATCTTGCACTGCCAAATATTTATTTCATGAACATGGTCTGGTGTATAAATTGTTAATCTGCTTTTCATATTTTCAACTATCTATAATTATAAAACACGAAGCACTAATAAAAAATTAAAAACCACTTGAGTACTGTTATGTATGAAGTGCATGAGTGTTCAATCCTCTGGTTCAATAAATCCAACTATCTTGAAACATCTAGTTAAAGCCCTGGATTTGCACAATAGGAAAACTCCTTTTGGTAAAATGCTTCTTTTGTGAAATCTAGCAAATCAATCCTCTGCTAATGCTTTTGTAAAAATTGTTGATCAAGGTATTACAAACGTGCATTTCAAGAGTTTTTCTTGACAAGTGATGCCAATGTCAACAACAACCCAACAAGTGCTAATTCTACTGGCAGCATTTCAGACTATCATCGATTTGGATGGTTGCTATTTCTTTCACTTCGCATCCATGTGTATGGCCGCTATAAGGACCTTGTGACTTGCACAAACGGTTTACTTTCAGTGTTGGTTAGTTGCCTTTCTCATATAGTTAACATTTTGTAAGTTATAGATTTAACTTTCTTTATAACATAATCTCATAATTGAAGTTGGAGGCTAAATTCTATTAAGAGTTAATTCTTGATTGAGTTCTTGACTATGGTGGCATTTCCCAATTTAGTTATTGACTCATAATTTGACTTAATTTTTCCCTTGCCTTTAGTAGACAGTAGTTGTGTCCAATTTAGTTCCCCGTCTACAAATTTGTCTCGCCTTCGTGAAAGAAATATTGGGGACTTAAAGGTAAATTCCCTTCTCTCAATAGATTTCTTTTGTTACCAATTCCTTCTTTGACTCAATCAAATCTCCTTTCAACGCAATTAAACAGATCAATGAGGATTTGGGTGTTGAGCACTGTGCTGGAATTGAGCTGTTAGAGCAAAATGGCTGATTGGTAGATGTTAACTCCTGATGATTCTGCCATTTATGAGATATTCATTTACCTTTCGGTCCTCAGATTTCACAGAGAGACAGAATTAGTAATAAAGGACGAAATTGGGAACAACCTGGCAAAATCAGATCAAATTATTACTTGAGGATTAAATTGGGAAGTGCTACCATAGTTGAGGACTAAATTGCGAATGAATTCTTCTATTAAAGAAAGTAATTTGTGGAGTGATCAAGAACAAAATATTATGCAGATAATATTGAACAATTTTTTTAAGTTTGCTATTTTTTTTAAGTAAAAAGTTAATATACTATAAATGCATTATGAAACTTTTGACAGGCTGTCTTGATAATTCATGTTCCTGTTCGCTTTAGACGTTTCAACTTCAATGAAACTACCCGCTTTGGTAAGTCTGAATTTCAGAGCCTAACATAGGAATGGAGATATTTCTTGAGGTTATTTACTATTTCGGGTTCCAGGGGCACTCATGCTATTTTTGATTTATCTAATACATCTTCCTTAATAGTTATGAACGGAGACAAAGTAGACCTGTTTGCATCACTTTGCAAAATTTATGAGACATCAGAAGACGAGTTGAGGAAGACGATAGACAAAGTTAACAATCTTATAACAGAAAAGTTGAAGAAGAATTCTTGCTTGGCCACTGAGTGTCAGACTGACAACTTGGAGAATATTGACACAGGTTAATCTCTGACCATTGAACATCATCGACCTTTCAGATGATTTATGTGTCCTTCCTTTATCTTTACTATGTCTTGTACAGATGGTTTGATCTTCTTTGGTGACTTGATGGAAGAATCATCTTTGTCTTCTAACACTAGCATTTTAGAAAAAGATTATGACAACGCGATATGCAACAATGGTGAATTGGATGAAAGGATCTTTATCAACGAGGACGATAGCTTGCTTGCATTAGGGAGCTTATCTGGAGGTGCAATTAATATGTGCGGCATTAAGGTTTGTTCCAAAAAAATGTTGCTAATCTTGCTAAACAAATAGATCGTTGCAATCTTTCAATTCCTTAGTGGTTGTCTTTCTTGTAGAGGAAATTTGACTCCTTTGCATCTCCAACAAAGACAGTAATGAGCCCCCTATCTCCTTACCGATCTCCAGTGGCATCTCATAAGAACACTATTCGTGATAGTGGCTGCTCAAACATGGCTGCTACTCCTGTAAGCACAGCAATGTCAACTGCAAAGTGGCTACGCACTGTCATCTCTCCACTTCCGGCCAAGCCATCAGTGGAGCTGGAGAAATTCTTTTCATTGTGTGATAGGGATATAACAGCTGATGTGATACGGAGGGCTCAGATTATACTGGAGACTGTTTTTCCTTGTAGTGGACCAGCTGAGCATTGTTTGGCTGGAAGCCTGCAAAGCACTAACTTAATGGACAACACATGGGCTGAGCAACGTAGATCTGAGGCTCTGAAATTATATTACAGGGTCCTGCAAGCAATGTGCATAGCAGAATCTGAAATCTTACATGCAAAAAATTTAACTTCTTTGCTAACTAATGAGAGGTTTCATAGATGTATGCTTGCATGTTCAGCAGAACTAGTTCTTGCTACACATAAGACAGTAACTATGTTGTTTCCAGCAGTTTTGGAGAGAACAGGAATCACAGCTTTTGATCTTAGTAAGGTTATAGAGAGTTTTATTAGGCATGAGGATAGTCTTCCTCGAGAATTGAGACGACATTTGAATTCTCTGGAAGAAAGGCTTCTGGAGAAAATGGTATGGGAAAAGGGCTCTTCAATGTACAACTCTTTGACAATTGCAAGGCCAGCCCTTTCTGCTGAAATTAACCGTTTAGGCCTTCTGGCTGAACCAATGCCATCGTTGGATGCAATTGCATTGCACAGCAACTCATCTCCTGGAAGCTTACCCCCTGTACCTTCTTTACAGAAGCTTGAAACCTGTCCAGGTATTGGATACCTGATCTTTTTTGGAAGCATTTTGCATTACATAATATGACTGAACGTACTCCTAGTTAAACTGATGGCACTTTGTTGCTGTTGACAAATAAGAATGCTCTTTTGATCATTGAGTTATCAGTGTTGAAATATGTCTTTCTGTCATATAGCTGGTAATATGTCCTCTGGTAACACTTCATGTGGATTTTCCAGATCAGAATTGTGATATCAAGTCACCCAAAAGAGTATGCATTGAATATCGAAGTGTGTTGGTTGAGCGTAACTCCTTCACCTCACCTGTGAAAGATCGTCTTTTGGCCCTGAGTAATTTGAAACCAAAGGCTCCCCTACCTGTCTTGCAGTCTGCCTTTGCAAGGTACTATTACTAAACTACTATCCTCTATAACAGGACCATTATATGTTTCATGCAGACCTGCTCTTCAGTCTTTTGTCTTCTCAATGAAGGCGTTGATATTTATATAATTGGCTAAGTGCAGCCCAACAAGGCCAAATCCGAGTGGTGGGGGAGAAACATGTGCAGAAACAGCTATAAATATATTCTTTGGCAAGGTATTTTTAGTCAAGTTCTTATATGAATTGATGTTCATTGTGATGCACACAGTAATTCTGTTTATATTTGAGTCCCCTTCTCCAAATGGTCATCTGACTGTCAGCATTTCTGTCTTTTGGATGTTGCATATATTGTGTTTCTCTCTCTCTCTCTTTTTCCTCAAAAGGCTTTCACTTAATATGGTAGCTTATAGGAAACTTTGGTTGGTTTGTTAATATTATTGGTTCTTTTGAGAGTTCACAAATTTGATGGCTAATCTGCTTATCGTCTTTACTGCTATTGTGTGACAAATGTACTAATGAATATGTGCAGCGGAATTATATGGAAACCTCCATGTAAATTTTATGGTTTTTAACTTTGTCTTTGTTTGGTGAAAATGTTTCCCAAGCTACTGTCTAATTTAGAAGTGCAAGACTAAATTCTTTTTCACTTTTTTACTAAAATGGTCTGTGTAGATTGTGAAGTTGGCTGCTGTCAGAATTAATGGCATGGTTGAAAGGCTACAGTTACCTCAGCATATAAGAGAGAATGTTTATTGTCTTTTCCAGAAGATCCTTAATCACCACATAACTCTGTTCATCAACCGCCATATTGACCAAATCATTCTTTGCTGCTTTTATGGAGTGGCCAAGGTATTCTTTTTGCCAATTTCAAGTGCCATTTGAAAGCTAATGTTTAAGCATACTTTTATATTCATTATCTTTCTTGTATCATGATGTGCAGATTTCACAACTTAACCTCACCTTCAAAGAAATTATATACAACTACAGAAAACAGCCACATTGCAAACCACAAGTTTTTCGTAGTGTTTACGTTGATTGGACATCAGCGCGCCGCAATGGGGTATGCTAGTATTTGTTTGCATTTTTGTTTTAGAGTTCTTTCTGAATACTGATCTTTTTTCAACCCTTAAAGCAGAAGATGGGTCCTGATCATGTTGATATCATCGCCTTTTACAATGAAATATTCATTCCTGATGTAAAGCCACTTCTAGTTGAACTAGCCCCAACTGGAGCAGCCCAAAAGAATAAAAACATTGCTGAAGCTACAAATAGTGATGATGGTAGGTTTCTTTATGGGTCATTTTTGTTAAATATGTTTCTTGGCTAAACCTTACATATCTTTTTTGCCCATTATGTGGTGGTATTTAACATTGCAATCTTTACCTTTCAATTCAAACCAGGTCAGTGCCCTATGTCACCAAAGACATCACCCTTTCCTAGTCTCCCTGACATGTCTCCAAAAAAAGTATCTGCAACACGTAATGTTTATGTCTCTCCACTGCGCTCATCTAAGGTTAGTGTGTTTCTTTTCTTGGAACTTGTAAACCTAATTCTACTTTTATCCCCTAGTATACTGACAATTGTAGATCTAATTCACGATTTTCAATTTTTACATGTTTCGCCCTCTACTTTCAAAATATTTTTTACATTGACTCTAACATGTTTGTAATGCCATCACATATACAAAGGTGGAGTTTGGTGAGTAGAAATGCTTTGTTTCTTGGCTCCTTTTCCACCTAGTCCCTACTTTATGCACACACTCCCAAATAACACTGGTTATCTGTGTTCTTCCCAAATAATTTTTTTTTCACTCATTTATAAGCATCATAGCTTTGCTAAAACTGAAACTATTGAGTTTATTGCTTGTGTCTCTTGGTATGCATGTGTTTAATGTGTGCGTGTATATATATATATATATATATATATATATATATTTAAAAAATTTAAAATTGACTCCATCAATATATACATAATTAGGGTTATATTGAGCAATTGAAAACCAGCCTTACTTTTTTACATAACATTCTTTCTATTCTCACAAATATTAATGGTGATTTAAAAATTGTGTATACAAATTATTATTTGCACCTATATATATAGTATTCACCTTATTAGTGACTGTATGTGATTTGCTTGATATAATATATGAGATTTGATTATGTTAAACGATGAAACTGTACTTCAACTGTGGAACAGTTCTATATTCTGAATGATATACAAAATGTACAGGGAAGGTGTATTTAATATTCTATAAAAAAACCCTCCTAAGATGTTTTTCCTTGATAAAATAACATAAAATAAACACTTGGGCATATACATATTGTTTACTTTTCTTAGTTATTCTTGCACTTAAATAATTTAATTTTTTACATTTGAAATGATCAATGATCACATCAAACTTTCAAAGCCAATGAAATTCACTCATGTTCTCTAAGTTTCTATCTTGTTCTTATTTTTCAAAAGGTTTTTTTTCGTTATAATGTTTATGGTCATCTTTTATTCTTAGGAATGAGTTATTCCCGGGAATGATATTCCCAGGAATGAGTTATTCCCCTTGCAAGGGGAATAGGTATTTCAAGGAGGGGGCCTTGTATTAGACTATTCCTGAGTATTTAGGAATAACCTATTTTCGTAATGTCTAATTTGCCTTGACTATTTTTGTTATATAATAAAAAATTGTTCTATAATAATAATAACATTTATTTATTTATTTATTTATTTTACACACATCATTCATAATAAAGGGTATTTATGTCTTTTGGAAGTGTATCCCACTCCTATTCCGTAAACCAAGCAAACATTTGAATACAATTCATGAAGTTTATTCCTTTTACAAACCAAACTATAGACTATAATTTCCTATTCTATTCCCCATGGAACATGATTTCTATTCTTCCAAAATTCATTCGTGCTGTAAGTGTGTGAACAGGTTGATAGAGCTTATGTGGGTGATATACTCTAGGTTAGCCTATGGTTACATATATGTGTAGTCTTTATGTAATCCAGAAGGTATTCAAGCTATGACATAAATAGATCTTTCCAGTTTATTCAACAGAAACATAACTTTCTGTAGGTATTTGTTAAACACTTAAACCCAGAAACCTAGTTGATTGAATTAGATTCTATGCGCCAGACTGACAGGAACATGCTAGTCAACTATCTTATTTGTTTTTATTTTGGCTCTGTTAGCTTATAATGCAGAATAACTATGAGCATGCCCATAGTTCTCTCAAATAGTCAAATGTCAGTCACTGTATTGCCTGAGGCCATTGCATCTCCACATAAAGTATATGTTCATGTTGAAAATGACTTGTTTATGTTCCCAAGAATTGCTAACTATTTGTTCAAGTGCACTTTTTTTTTTTTTTGGTTGTGTCATTTGACTATATCTTTCTTGTTTTGCTTGTCTGCAGATGGATACTTTGATATCTCAAGGCTCTAAAAGCTATTATGCTTGTGTTGGAGAGAGTACTCATGCATATCAGAGCCCCTCAAAGGACCTAAGTGCCATCAATAACCGCCTGAATGCCGGGTATGTGCACTTTCCTGATGAATACTCGTGAAATTGTCCAAATTAATGACCAATGTCCTCCTAATACAAGATAAATAATTGCAGTGGTCGAAAACTTAGAGGCGCACTGAACTTTGATGATGTGGATGCGGGTTTGGTTAGTGACTCTCTGGTTGCAAACAGCCTATACCTTCAGAACGGAAACTCAGGATCTTCACCATGTTTGGCCGTTAAATCTGAGCAGCCAGATTCATGAGGTTGCTTGCAGCAATGCATGTAAAAATCCTATGTTTCTAATATCGTTTTCAAGTTATAGACAATAATTCTGTTGTAGATGATGACTTGGGGGGTGTTGTATGAGCGGTAAGTTAATGTAAAATGTCCGCCACTGCCCCTACTGTTCTAGTTGGTGTTTCAGGATCTTGATGACAGATTTGCTTACTTGACTAATGAGCTTTAAGATGGAGTTTAGATTCATGTGATTGTGTTCATTCTCTGTGATGTAATGCTTCGTTCCTTGTGCGCTTTTTTATTTTTTGAGTGTAACTCAGGGTCTTCAGTGCCGGCACCTCTATTGGGTGGGATGGGTGGGACAGCTGGCCTGGAGATTTAAGGCTGTTCCATACCCAAGGTCAATGATTGAACCCTTAACTTTTGGTTAAGGATGAATAAGTCTCTTCCACTCAACCACACCCTCTTTTTATGATATGAAAGCTTAAGCACTTAAAATTGGTATCATAATAATCCTCACGACGACCTGCAAGACCAAGCAAAAAACATATTTTTTTGTGATGTCACTCAACTTGTAACTATAAGGTCAAAAGTTCGAATCTCAACTCTTTTGATTTGATTTGATTCGATTAATTATGAATAATTTAAATTGATTTATCTCATTGTGATTTTTTGTTAATTAAGATCACTAAGTAAAATTTACTCAGTGCATATCACCAAGTGTTAATTTAAAAATTTTGTACTTCACAATAAACAAAATGGAATAGAGAGAGTAATAATAAATGAAATAAAAGAGAAAAAGAGAAGAAAGAATATAAACCACATTGCCGCTGAAATATAGCCATATAGGAATCTAGTTGCCCTTCCCAGTTCCTCACGAGTCATGACGCTGTCCCGGCAGTGCTACGTATTTCTCGCCTCCTTTCAATAATTTTGGTGTAAGAGTAGTAGGTCTTTTTAACTTTTTAAAGCTTCGATTTCTCAATCCAACCCGCCACTTGCATCGCCACCCTCAGCCGTTGCTCTGCAATCAATTAAGGTTACTATACTTGTTTTAATTTTATTTTTTTAATCAATTTGGAACTACGTAAATTGCTTTGTTGCGGGTGATAAACTCAAAAATGTTGATGGCGCCTGGCGAGTCCTTCATAATTTAGGGATTGATAAATAATAAGATAGTTTATTCACACAGAACATAAGCGTAAAGCCGTGAAGGTGTTGCTCCAAAACATTTATGTGAAAGAAATGTGAAGTTAAATAGATACTCATTTGTTTCCCACCCTATTCCTGTTTGATTACTTGAATTGAATTCACAAATTGGTATGCATAATTTGCTAAAATAATAAAATCTGCTCAAATTTAAACAACTTATATATCTCATCTATATTAACTTGCTGCTTATCCATCTCTAGAAATAGGTTAAATTTTTGTTTATATCTACATGCTCTCAGAGTTATTATTTTAGTTTAATAGAATTCATATCTTGAAAATGATAGAGATTAGCTGCAGAATAGAGCCCAAGACTCAACTGGAGTGTAGTGGGAGATGGAAACAGATACTGGGCATTTAGACAAATTCATAGTTGGGTCTGTGCCAACGGTGATCTACATTCCCAACTTCATTGGGGACACTGAAGAAGAGCAGATTGTTAAGAATGTACTACATTTCTATTATGTTTTTTGGTCTCATTCTTTTTTATCTTTATAATCTAGAATATTTTTTGAGTGCAAAATGTCTCTGTTTGCTGACTAGATTTATGGAGCTCCTGTTTCCAAATGGAAATCTTTAAAAAATAGGAGGCTTCAAAATTGGGGTACACAAGTGCATTGATTTTTTTCCTCGGTTATCGAATTACCCATTTATCATCTTGATAAGTTTAAAGTTAGCTGCATAGTAATAACTATATGGTCATTCATTGCAGGAGGTGTTGTACATGAGAAAGGCCTTATAGCACAAGACTGTAAGTCATGTTCTCATCTTCTGAACATCCTCCTTGCCTGTATGTGGTTTTTTATTTTGTAATTGTGCATTTCCAAGATCTCTTAATTGGTGTTTTAACTGAATAATATTTTTAGATTAGTAATGAAGGAATTTGATGTCCAAATTTATAGATAAATTCTCAAAAGATATTACAAAAATTTGCCTAATATTATGCAATGCCCTCTAAGCTGAATTTAGTATCCATACTTTTCTTTTTATTTTTTATTGAACTACTAAACAAGTCATTGAATTTTGCAACAAAGCATTGAAACAAATTTCTAGATATGCTTAGTGAGTAAGGCAAGATCTCGCAAAAAAGTTTGAGAAATGCTAAGAACTCGTAACTTTGCTTGGAACTTGGATGATTACAAAGTGAGTCCCATTAGGGATACTTATACTCATCCACCATTCTATAGTCAATACAATCCTGTCAATACAATCCTATGGGTTCTATAATATTCTAGAAGATTCTATGAATCTCTACATCTCTAGAGCTATGTACATGATTCTAGAAAATTCTACAAACTTGGAAAAACTATGTACAATTGCAGAAAAGTTTGGGACAATGTTGCTAACCTTCGAAATGTGCAGAATGGTAGCTCGGGTGCCACGACTTTAGCCTGAGGCCCGGTTGTAGAAATATAAATCATTAAATAGATAAGATAAGCTTGCACCATTTGCTATTCTATATGCCTGAGAAGCTGAGTGGGGCCTGTGGGGGTGATGGCAGCTGGTACAAATTTGGGAGAAAGAGTGGTTAATAGTTTACAGGTTTGGTTGATGACTTGCCTATGGGAACTTTATAAGTTAAATATCATCCTCTTTTAAAATGTTAAAAAGGAAAGGATAAAAAAGAAGAGAAATAATTGGAAATGTTTTCTGTTTTTCATGTTTAGTGAGGTAGCTTGATTTATTAGCTGGTAAGGTAAATTTTCAAAGGCTTGTGTTTTACTAATTTTCAGTTCCCAGTCATAGAGGTTTACAAATGCTATGTGCCACAAGCTATAGAGAGATTCTTTGATTGCTCTTTTCTCCCAAGAATTTGATAATTAATTTAGCTTTGATTTGTTAGATAGGCCATGATGTGTTCTGCGTGTATGATGCAACATTTGCACACACAGACATGACTAAAATGTGACGCAAAAGTAATGGTTAACCCGTTCTTCCTTGCAGTGCCTCCTTGGTTAACTAGAATTACTCAGAGGATCCAAGAGGAAACAGGGCTGTTTCCCTCCGCAATTAATCATGTGCTTATCAACGAATACCTTCCTGACCAAGGAATAATGGTTTGAGTCCTTTTGCAATTTGGTTCAGTTGCATGCTTATGACTTCATTCATTCCTTTGGCTTTCTTCATCTTCTTAGTTGACTTAATTTTTCACTATGACGTCAAATTCCTTGCTAGTACTCTATCAATATATTCTCTCCTATTTTAGTTTTTTTTGAAATTGCATCCTACCTCTCAGCCGCACCAAGATGGACCTGCTTATTATCCCGTAGTGGCAATTCTCTCTCTTGGATCACCTGTTGTTATGGATTTCACCGCGCATCCAAACTTGAGAAGCAGCACAGAGTCATCTACGAACAAAATTGATGATAAAGTTCATGAAGAAGGGGGCACAGAGACGAATGGCGGTGAAAGATTGGACGATTGCCATTCTTTTTCCGTTTTGTTGATGCCTCGCAGTTTACTGATTTTCAAGGACAAGGCTTACGCAGGTGATTCATTTATTTACTTGCACTTCATAGTTTCCACTGTTCTTCTTTAGTTGAATAGTTCTCGGTTCATGTGTCTGTTTTCTTTTGCCTTTTCAGAATACTTGCATGGTATTAAAGATAGTGAGATGCAGCGATGTGACAAGGTAAGATGATTTGTAAAGCTGAATGTTAAATGCACCACCAAAAAAAAGGGAATTCCGTGGCCAGTTGCTTCAATTTTGATCAAACTAAACTGCTGGGATCTTTAATTTGAGCAATTTATTGTTTCCTTTGTCTCCTCATGCAGGCTGTGAATGTGAAAGATGGCGGTTTGGTTGGTCCCTTATCTGACTCGGGGCAAGTAGTCGATGGAAAGGTAGGAGTCGATGATAGTGTTATTCACCGGACTAGCTCCAGACTCTCTTTGACCTGCCGGGTTGTCACTAAAGTTCACAAAAATTTGTTCAGGTTTTAGTCAGATTAACATTTTAAGAGGAATGAATATTTTTCCAGTTATTCAATTCCTGTTTTCAGTCTTCTGTCATGCTCCAACTCCTTCTCCTTCCAATAAGCTCTCTAGCTGTATAGGCTTCATAGGCCTCAAGAGTGGATCATAAAAAAGCTTTTCATTCTCATCTTTCACAGCCCAAGTGATAAACACATACTCCGTATTTAATAATTTTTTCTCTTGTTTTTTGTGTAGTTAGATTTGTAATCCAAAGGACACAATTAATCAATTATCAATCAAAAAGGAATTGAAGTTTTCATTTGAAAAATGCTATTTATATTACAAAACAAATGCCAAATACCAAAATAGTAAATCAAACAGAGTGGGATAAGGGCACAAGGATATGCGTGTTTTCACCTTTTGATATTATATTCAATTATTCATATTATTTAGTATTTTTACAAGTGCGGTTTATGTGGTATAATCTAGAACAATAAAGCAGATTGGAAGTATACCAAGTCTTCAAATTTTATTGGATGAAAGAAAAAAGAATGAATTAAAATCATGATTTTATTAAACGATCAAAACATGACACATTATAGAAAGTAGAATTACTCTCTACTTTTTGTTACTTCATACTGCCGAAACCTACTATATATACTGATTCTAACAACATATATTTAAATGAGATTGAGGCTATTTGCTGCTATTCTATTTATTTGTGCATCAAGTTTGAAGAAAATCTTTATTTATAATGAAGAAATGATAGTAACTCGCTTTATAGGCTTTATCATTATTTGGACAGTGCAAGCTTTGTTATGCCGAAACCTAAATGTTAAGTCAACAACACTTCCAAATGCCGAAACCTAAATGTTAAACTAAACTAGCAATTCAAAGAGAGTTAGAAGGGATGAGATTTTTATCATATATTAAGTTTCTTTGCATTAAAAAGAAAGCATCAGATAAAATGAATAATATAAATTTTTTTTATTCACATGTAAAGAATTGAAGGAAAAAGGGTGAAAACAAGGAGGAATAGCTGGCTACTGTAAGATATACAATTACAGTATATATGTATCATTATTTGTTTAAACTTAGTAATGAATTGAAATTGAGAATAAAGTATGTATTATGTTTGTAGAGTTGAGTTTTAGATGGTGTATGGCTTTGGCATGGGCTTGCCCTTGACTGCACCGCACAGGAGCTGATTGTCCGGAATGTTGTATTCGTCTCTCAATGACCGAGCCGGGGAAAGGACGCTGAAATAGAATTGTTGTCCCAAGTAGAATCTCTCCCACATTTCTGACCTCACATTCCACAATCCGGCATTGTCAAGGGTGGTCATCACTGCGGCCCAGGAGTTGGGGTACACCTGAATATTGTGTCTGCTTATTGCGTCCACCAAGTTGTAATTCTTTCTCTTCTCGGGAGTCCATTTCCCTGGCTCGATGGCCACCGCGAAGAACGAGTAGCCGTTGATGTGGTATGACTGGATTGTCTTCTCGTGGTTCTCAAAGATGATCTCAATGAAGTTGCGAAAGGTGGAGTTCTTCACGTTGGGGGCAATGGTAATCTTGGTGGCGTCGCCTGCTGGTTCGTCCGGCATAAGGTCGTACTTGAACACCTTGTCGGCCATTTCGAAGTATTCGATGAGCTTGAGTGGGGTGTCGGGGTCCTTGTGGGACACGCCGTTGATTGCGTATCGGAGCTTGCCTCCCTCCTCGCCCTTGGTGTTAACCAGCTTCAATGTGCGGGTGATTTCGATTTGGCCGTAGTGGTAGGAGCCCTGAGGGTTGGGGCGGGCAGCGCTGGCGGTTAAGTTCCACCTGAAAGATCGGAACTGATTAATAGACCAGGCAATACCTTCGGTGTTATCAGGTGGAGGTGGGGGCAATTCAGCTGCAGCGGCGCCTTTGCCGTTGGCATAGCTGATGAGAGCCACGGTGGAGAGCTGTTGCTTTAAGAACCTGCTGGTGGCTACCAAGTAGTAATCCTTTGGATCTTGATCGGCTGTGACCAAAACCGAGAGGCACTGTCCGGTATGGAGATCAAGGGAATCGTAATCATTCTGCACGGTATGAGAGCCCTCCATTTCCACCAGAACCATATTGTGACCTTGGAACCTGAAATTAATAGAGGTCCTCATCCCCACATTGCAAACCCTGAACCTGTAGGTCTTCCCAGCCTCAAAGGTCGCAAGTGGCTCCATCTTATCCCCAACCTCGCCGTGTTTGGCGTTGATCACCAGCCCGTTCGGTCGGGCAATGGTGTGACCGTCGTCAAGGGTTTTCTTGAGGTCCTTGTGGCCCTTGTTGTACCAGTCGCTGAGGAAGATATAGAACTCATCCGCGGGCCAATCGAAGGGGACGGGGATGAGTTCACGGCTGTGGACAGTGAGGGCGCCGTATCCGCCGGCAGAGCGGTGGAGGTCGGTGCTGGGGAAGTAGAAGTGGGTCCCGATCTGATCCTTCACCTGGAAATGATAGGTATAGTTTGTACCGGGCATGATGGGACACATGGTTCCCGGCATCCCATCTTGCCACGAGTTCTTCCTTTGCTGAATACCGTTCCAATGGAACAACAACGGCTCATCCAATTCATTAAACACATTAATAACAATGTTGTTGTTGGATGTGCTGTTGATCGTGGGGCCGGGCAATTTACCGTTGATGAGAATCGCATCTTTAGCCACACCCAACGGGGACAGTTTACCGTACGTCACCTTCCAGTCGAAGAACACGTACGGATCCTCCGCCTTCACAACCAACGCCGCGGCAAAGAGCCAAAGCAAGAACACCATACCCATTATACTATTTATTTTTTGCATATTGCTGTTGTGTTGTGAAGTGTTATTATATTGTTTTTTGTACGTTTCTTCTTTTCACGCATACTCCGTGCTCCTTTTATACCATTAATTGCTTTCGTTCCCACCACTCGTCCATAACTCCCTCTGCCCTTTTTTTGTGCTTTAGCTTTTCTGATCTAATCTTTTTTAATTTTCGCTGTTACATCTCATTCCCCATTTTTTCGATCTCATCCTTAACTTTCTGTAGGTATATGGCTTGACTTATTCAAATCAAAGTAGAAATACAAAAATAATTAATGCCAAACACAAAAATTAAAATAAATAAATACTTTGTATAATTTTTAAATATAAAAATTAATTAATATAAAATAAAAATAATTATTTTTGATATAATCAAAATGAGTATTTTCAACTTGTAATAAAAGTAGTAGTAGTAAAGAAAAGTATTATTGTAGATAATTATTATCTAGAAAAAAATTATGTCCTAACAGTTTTCATATTAAAATAAATTAAGTCTTCTTAATGCGATTTCGATAAGTCAGTAAATTTTTTTTTTTTCAAAGTGACATAATTATAATAGACTTATATTGTTGAAGAGTAATTAAAGAGTTTTGCAACGGAATTATATATATCGTACAAATTTATAAGTTTTCCTTGTGTATATGCATGATTGAGACCTCAATTGTCATTATGTGTCAACTTTCATCTTGTAAACTCTCATTGATATTTTAAAATATTAACTCTTTTCCCTAAAAGATTGATTATATAATGAAATTTTTGTATTTAAAATTTTAAAGTAGAGAGAAATTTTGTCTCATACATAGTAGATCAACTTGTAATAAAATATATGTACATTTTAATAAAAGTAATATAGATTTGAACTATGAAACTAAAATTTGTACTACAACAAATAAGGATTGGTATAAAGTATAAACAAGGAGAAGACAAATAGATTGTGTATTCTTATTAGAATAATTATAGTTTGACATTTATTTTTTCTGGGTGAAGAGTCAAAAAATAATTGCTTTAATTTTTTTAATAGTTGAAGCTTCAAAGAAAGAAATCAGATTAAGAAAATATTATTATATTTTAATTCTTACTGTGAAGAAGAAAATAGTTACAAAAAGAATATAGAAAAATAAAAATGACATGAGTTTCATTTTGTGTATACAAATTTAATTATTATGATAATAATATAAAAACAAAATGTCCATCATTGTCGTCGTCGTCGTTGTAGTAGTTATTATTATTATTATTATTATTATTAAAAATAAAAATATTCTGTTACTAAAATTTGTACATAAATAGAAAAAATAGTAATTTTAGAAATGTCTTATCATTATACAATGAATAAATCAAAATGTAAGTACAAGTTATCAATGCACATTTTACACCAACATAATTTTTATTTCCATTATAACCATACCAACATTGATTCATATTATATTTAGTAGGTTATAACCTTAAAACATGGCTATAGTGATAGATAGATTCTGTTGCAATAAGTCACAATTTCAATGCAAGAGGGAAATTGAGACATACTTTGTAACAAAATGTGATCGTTGCATCAGGTCGAATAACAAAATGTGATCGTTGCGTATCGAATTTTAATACATAACATGTGTTCACTGCTTGGCTGGAAAACAGAGAAGGGTTTCTTTCATGGGTCATCCCCCTTTAAAGAAGTCAAAACCACTTGAGTTGATACATTTAGATGTGTGTGGACCAATGAAAGTTAGGTCACTTGAGCATTATTGCTCTATCGCTAGGAAGGCGATATCTTCCACATATAGTCGGGAGGGGGAGATTTGTTGGGTTGGGCTTCCCTCCTATGTGGTAAATAGCCTAGTTTGGACCAAACCCTTTGGCTGGCCTAGAGTTGTTGTATTTGATGGTTTTTGGATGTTTGGCTCGTGTGGTAGCCTGAAACTTTGTACCCAAGATTTGTTATAGTGGAAACTTTGTTGGTGGTGGTCCCGTGGTTTTTCCCGTAGTTTTGGAGTTTTCCACGTAAATCGTGTGCCTTGTGTTGATATTTATTTTTGAGTTATTGTGTTATCTCATATTTGTGTGTCGGGTTTGTGATTTTCATTGTCACAAGTAGTGAGATTTTTTCCAACAAATATTACTAGTTTAATACAAATAAGTCGTCCCGTCACAAAAAAACTACTAATATTATGGGGTTGCTAACTAATATCCTCCTCT
This sequence comes from Ipomoea trifida, assembly GCA_003576665.1. NCBI lineage: Eukaryota > Viridiplantae > Streptophyta > Magnoliopsida > Solanales > Convolvulaceae > Ipomoea > Ipomoea trifida. The sequence goes on along the minus strand of CP025647.1, from coordinate 24,394,200 downwards.
AAATTGAGGTTGATTAGCATATTTAAATTATAAACTAAGAGTTGGTAGCTAACATCCTACTAATAACTAATGTACAAAATATAAATTAAACCCGCCAATAGACAAGCTAATCCAAAAAATATGTTGGGGTTGTTTAGCTTGTCAAAGTTATAACCAAAAAAAAAAAAGTTGATGCTATAGCTTTTTACATGCATAATCAGAAAATACTGTGGTGCATCACATTAGCAACATACTAAATTATCATAGTGGTTCCAATTCATCATGTCTATCACCACCCCTATCATATCACCATGTCCATAATTGTCCCTAATACTTTCACTTACTTTGACTGTCATTATGTGAAATGTTTGGAATATCACCACTTGATGATAGTAGAACATTATATTGTCTTCAATATACTATCATAGGATGGTAACATACCACGGAATTGTTCTGACAATCATTTCTTGAAAAAACTCTAGTAATGCCTCATTTGCTACATTGGGTATGGAACATTATTAGTTATATATAGATCTTTGGGTTGAACTTTCTCTTAAAATAGATTTTTGGTCTTCAAGAGCTCTAAAACCATACAAATGGGAGGAGCGATTAATATCACCAATTGCAGATTTGTATGAATTAGCATCAAATTAAATATCACTTGAGAAGAAAAATCACCACCATGTTTCTCTTTTAAAGCTAAGTCAATTTATCCGACACCATAATTTTTTTATATATAAAATTAGAAACTAATATAAGACTAGTATAATTATAAAAAATTAAAAACACTTAAGTAATTAATAAGAATAATACTTTTAATACTTACATTGACGGATTTTGATATTTTATCCACAAATTGGCCACCATCTTTATTACGAGTATGAGCTGCATTGAAAAGTTTTAGTTGGGATGGTTCTCATCCTAGTGATTTAGCCTAGCAATTGTTCCAAAAAAATAAAAAGTATTATTAGCATAAAAAAATTTGGTTAAAATAGTATTATTAGGCTTATGTGTAACAAATGAACATGAACCAATAGTATGTTTGCTGACACTTCCTTCTTTTGTGTGTTACGATTTTTTGTAGCCTTATCAGAGTTGTTTATCCATTCCTCTTTCGATCAAATATTGTCCACAATGCTCTTTTACTTTTTCATGTTAGCATTTGGATCATAGGGGTTAATGCTAGCCTTAGTGCATGCATTTTTTCATCCTCTACTAATAGCATCCCTAAACCCCTTATTATCTTTGGCATACCATATTTTATAGACATTTCATTTTTATCTTCATTCGAATGATATTTTCCTAACATATAAAAAGTATGATTATATATCTGATGCTCAATAAAAAGATGTTAATTAGTATTGTTGCTGAAAATATAATGAAATGCATAAAAAATTTGTTAAACACATCAACACTATTTTCTGAAATTTTTCCCGTAAAGCATATTTTGTATCATCCAAAAATTGGACCCAAGTTGGCCAATGATCATTAAAATTTGATTTCACCATAGTTCATACCAGAAATGTCAACAATTCTATCTTTTAGAAAATCACTAATACTTCGAATAATAAAGGAATAAGGTTCAAATTGACCACTGAACGTAACCTGAAAGTGCAATTAGGCCACTGAACGAAATAAAAGTGCAATTAGGCCACTGATAGCAGGTTACCTTCCATTTCATCAGGTTGTTTGCTTACATGCATGGTGAGTTGGCATTTTAAAATATTTTTTAATAATAAACTTTAAAAATAAAAATAAAATAAATAAATAATAAAAAAATTATATATATAAAAAAAAACAAACAAACGCCAGGATGTAGTGTTTATTAGAGTTTTATTTTCAAGGTATTATAGATAGAATTTATAGGTCCTTTCTGGTTGGAGACGAAGGAGAGGGAGGGGTTGATGAGTAGAATGGTGATAGTAAAAAGAGGGTGTAAATGTCGTTCCGCTGATGATTGAGACTATGGCACGTACTTGTATGATATGTATGTAGAATTCTAGGCACTAAAGTATTGGAATTCACTAGAATCCAAGCAAACTAAGATTAAGGAATGGAAATAAAATAAAATATGCAAATAAAATAAGGGAAAAACTATTAAGGATAAAAGAATGAGTCAGATTAGGGATATTGCAATCTTGATTTTCTAACAAACTTAGAATTAGGAGAAAAACAATTAACCAAGGGATTTATTGGCAATGCACTCAAGAATTCAATTCAACTACTTTCGTAATCAATAAACTAGAATTAGACTAGGATTGTCTCACTTTCGTGATGCATCAATCTTAACCTTAAAACACAAAAACATTATAAGCCTCCAAATTACCCCTATTCTCATAGTAGGAAAAATCGGGTTGAAATTGGTTAGGCTGAGTCTTTCACACAACTTTCGTTGTGATGAAATCCTCTCCAAAGCAAATCAATAAAAGCTGTGCATCGATTATCAATAAGAGGAATTTATAATCCAATTCAAACATAAAAACCTAGGTTAATAAATTATCCCTTTTATGCAATAATCATAAAGCTAGCATCAAGAAAAGCAATAGAACCCTAATCCAAACCCAAAAGCTAATTACTCATGCATCATAAAAATAAACAAAGCAAAGCAATAATAAATAATCATAAATACTGCAAGAAATCTGAAAATAAAGTAAATAAAGGGAAAATGAGAACTTTACTGATAATGAAGAACAAATCCAACTCCAATTCGAGATTCCAAGCTTGAAATTAAATAATCTAATGTAAAATTAATCTAAACTATGCTAGGGAAATCTAAATAGAAGAGAGAAAAATAGACCAAAACTAATTAGGTTGGGAACTTCTTAAATTGTAGAGAATATGTAGAATATATAGGAAATAGATAGGCCTTAGGCACATGAGGCAGCTTCCAATTCTTTTCTAATTCTTATTCTTGTTACTTTCTTTTCTTAGTTAATTTCATTTTCTTCCAAAACTTGTTCAAAATGTTCCAAAATTCTTCCTTTGCTGCTCCTTGTGGATAATTCAACCCTTGGAACAATATAACACACAAACAATTCTCAATTTAACTATGATAAAGAAAATAAGCATAAAAACAACTAAAATAAGGGGTGAATTATTGTATAAAATAGTAGATATCAGGGGTGGCCACCATTTTTTTATAAAAAATTAATTTTTAATGTTTATTATTAAAAAATTATTTTAAAATGCTCACTCACCATCCACATAAGCAGGCAAACTGATGAAATGGAAGGTAACCTGCTATCAGGTGAAATTGCATGTATTTGGGGTGTTCAGTGGCTTAATTGCACTTTTTTTTTTTTCATTCAATGGCCTAATTGCACATTCAGGTTACGTTCAGTGGCTAATTTGAACCTTATTCCAATAATAAAATAGTTAAATAGATGCAATGCAAGATACTAAACAATCTCTCAATTCTTTTTTTTTTAAAGGTAATTATACGCAAAAGACAAAAATAAAAAGTTAATAAAACACTACATCCCACTTATAACATTCACTTTAATTTGATCCTCTTGGAAGGATCATCAAATGGTTCTATTAGACTCTTTCCTTTTTGTTTGTTTAGTTAATTTAGTGCCAAATTCATGAAGTGGTTGAACAATATCTTCTATAGCTTCCTCAACACGATCATTAAGTGGTGTATTTGATAACAATGCTTTAGTTTGTAGCCCATAAGATATAAATGCAACATGTCGTGGTGCATTAGATTGTGATCCATTAGATAACAATGAAACATGAGGTGGTGCATTTGATTGTAATCCATCATCTAAGGGTGCAATAAGAGTTGTGGCTTGCAATCCATGATCATTGACAAAATGTGATGGATTAGAAGCCTATCATTACCCTTTAGCACTACCTTGTGCAAAATTTCTAGAGCTTTCTTTTACTTGAGTTTTATTCTTTCTACCTCTACATCTTGTTACCATTTTACCTATAAGAAGGAAAAAGAATATAGTTATCAAAATGAATAAATTATAGAAATGAGTATAGTAGAATTAAAAATAATAATAATTACAACTACTAAGTATAAATAATTAAAAAAATTACAACTACTAAGTATAAATAACTAAAAAGAGAAAAAACATGTGTAGAATTTGATGATTTTAACCGTTGAGTTAATATCCGATTTGGTTCCTCGACTATTAGGATTTTACCATTTTTGTCCTCGACTTCCAAACTTACTCAATTTCATCCCCAACTATGTAATTGTTAACCAAAATGGTCCCATCATAACAATTTTGATTTGCACAAAGGACTATTTTAGGTAGAAATTGCATTGTAGGGGATGAAATTTAACAAGTTTGGAAGTCAATCGAGGACCAAAGTTGTGAAATCATAATAGTCAAATGACCAAATCGGGTATTAACTCTTAACCGTTAGTTATCATAAGAATAAGATGACATGAGTATTTCAAGCATGTACCTTCGTTGTGACAGGATCATTGTCCCCTTGTTGTGAACGGTCTCGATTACCAGGAAGAAGCTTAGAGGTCCCATATCACGAACCTTGAAATTTTCAGCTAATCTGCTTGTTAGGGAAGTCAAGAGACTTTTATTCCTAGTCATTATTAGTATGTCATCAACATATATAACCAAGTAAATAAATTTGAGCATTAACAGCAAAATGGATAAACAATGATACATCAGTTTTCGAAACCTTGAAACCAATCTAGTAGACAATCCTGAAGACGTTTGAACCATGCACGTGGTGCTTGCTTCCAATCATAAAGAGGCTTGTGTAGTTTACGGACATGAGTAGGAAAATAGTTGTGGTGCATTGTACTATCGTTAGGGTTTGTTTGTTTGTTATTGTTGTTGTTGTTGTTTTTTTTTTTTAAAAAATTTATTTTATAAATAGAGTTGAGTTTTTTTTACTTATGGGCGTGGGTGCAGTGTTAATATTAGTAATTAAAAATAATTATTTTTTTCATCAATATTGTTAGAGAGAAACAGGTTTGAAAATCGTAGTGTGGAATGAATTTTTTTTTTTTTTTGACATGGTTGATTGTTGCTTGGAAACTAATTTGCCCTTGAACAAATATTCTTTAATATTTTATTCTCCTAATTTCCTTAATCTAAGCAGATTTGTTGTTTTAATCATAGTTGATGGAATATGGATTAGGAGTAGTCAGCCAAGCAGTCACTCTGGCATTGGATGGTAGTCAGACCAACGCTTTACTCAGCACTTGGGACTTGACCAGTTAGCTTTGGTAGGAGAAGGAATTATAAGTCAATTGTGTGACTAGGGAAGGATAATCAAGGTCAACCTAAATTATCTTCTACTCCTTGGGGGGGGGGGGGGGGGAGGGGAGGTATTCAAGTATGACTTTATAGACTTTTAAAGACTTTTATGAATTTTAAAAGTTTGGAGGTATTCAATTCAAACTTTGAAGTAGTCTTTAAAAGTTAGGTGGTATTCAATCAAGATTTTTAAAGAGTTTTTAAAAGTCGGGTGGTATTCGATTAAGACTGTTATAGAGTCTTTAAAAGTCACGTGATATTCAAAAATTATGAATTTATATAGACTTTTTAATTTTAAAACTTTTGTAGACTTTTCCTTCTGAAATATAAATTATCATTCTTTTTCCTAAATCGCTTCCCGTACCTAATATCTTCATATTTCCTAAATCTCCCTACATCTCACACAATATTCCACTGATCCACTCTACCATATAAATTTGATTACCGTAAGTAGATTACATTACCATATGTAATGTATTTCTTCTACTATAAAAGACCATAGTTAGATACAAGAAGGATCATCTACATCTCTTTGGAGAAGAGAGCACAATTGTGCATGTACATACTACCCACAAAATAGTAGATTTTAGCTTGACACTGCTCAAAATAGCTTGTGATTCTTATCTTCCGATTTCCACGTTAAAAATATCGTATCTCTTTATTTTGCCTCTTCATTATTTTTCTCTTTTATTTATCGAATCAATAGTGTTGGCTTGCCGATTGACTACCTCTGGTAGTCGTAAAGCCAATAATAGCTGTGCATCCTTTGTTTTTAATGGTCTAAATTAGATCACACGCTCTTACCTGGGGAGTAGTTCTCATGGGAGCTGGACTCTATATATATGTCCTCAATTCCATGAGAATCACCATCCATGTGAGGATTGTGAAAAAAATTGAATTGTCCATCTAATAGACCTAACGATTGAAAAATGAAATGAGGATTGTGAAAAAAAATTGAATTGTCCATCTCATAGATCTAACGATTGAAAAATGAAGAAACATATAGAGCCACTTTCATAAATATAATAAACTTTAAAATTTCAAAATTTATAAAATTTATGAAACTGTTTCTGCAACATTTTTACCTTATAGTTTGAACATTAAATTTGTTAGATGGACAATTCAATTTTGTCCCTAATTATCACATAGAAAGTGGTACTCAGAAAGAGGGTGGTCCATAATCAATCAAATTTCCAAGCTAATTAACCTACATCTTTTACGATGGTTTCTACTTTGATTTAAAGTACAACGAACTCTTTTTTAATGTTATTAAAAAAAAATGCACATTGAATAAGTCAAGTCATATACACCTAACGGAGAAAGTTAAGGTTGAGATCCAAAAATGTGGAATGGGATTGAGTTATTGACAGCGAAAAATTAAAAGATGAGATGAAAGGAGCATGGAGCATGAGTGAAAAGCAGAAACATACAAAAAACAATACAAATAACACTTCACAACAGCAACAATAGTACCACAAAAAAAAAAAAAAAAAAAAAAGTATAATGGAAGGAGCTTGCCTAAAAAAAAAGGCTATGGTGTTCTTGCTTTGGCTCTTTGCCGCGGCGTTGGTTGTGAAGGCGGAGGATCCGTACGTGTTCTTCGACTGGAAGGTGACGTACGGTAAACTGTCCCCGTTGGGTGTGGCTAAAGATGCGATTCTAATCAACGGTAAATTACCGGGCCCCACGATCAACAGCACATCCAACAACAACATTGTTATTAATGTGTTTAATGAATTGGATGAGCCGTTGTTGTTCCATTGGAACGGTATTCAGCAAAGGAAGAACTCGTGGCAAGATGGGATGCCGGGAACCATGTGTCCCATCATGCCCGGTACAAACTATACCTATCATTACCAGGTGAAGGATCAGATCGGCACCCACTTCTACTTCCCCAGCACCGACCTCCACCGCTCGGCCGGCGGATACGGCGCCCTCACTGTCCACAGCCGTGAACTCATCCCCGTCCCCTTCGATTGGCCCGCCGATGAGTTCTATATCTTCCTCAGCGACTGGTACAACAAGGGCCACAAGGAACTCAAGAAAACCCTCGACGACGGCCACACCATTGCCAGGCCGAACGGGCTGGTCATCAACGCCAAGCACGGCGAGGTCGGAGACAAGATGGAGCCACTTGCGACCTTTGAGGCTGGGAAGACCTACAGGTTCAGGGTTTGCAATGTGGGGATGAGGACCTCTATTAATTTCAGGTTCCAAGGTCACAATATGGTTCTAGTGGAAATGGAGGGCTCTCATACCGTGCAGAATGATTACGATTCCCTTGATCTCCATACTGGACAATGCCTCTCGGTTTTGGTCACAGCCGATCAAGAACCAAAGGATTACTACTTGGTAGCCACCAGCAGGTTCTTCAAGCAACAGCTCTCCACCGTGGCTCTCATAAGCTATGCCAACGGCAAAGGCGCCGCCGCAGCTGAATTGCCCCCACCTCCACCTGATAACACCGAAGGTATTGCCTGGTCTATTAATCAGTTCCGATCTTTCAGGTGGAACTTAACTGCCAGTGCCGCCCGCCCCAACCCTCAGGGCTCCTACCACTACGGCCAAATCGAAATCACCCGCACATTGAAGCTGGTCAACACTAAGGGCGAGGAGGGAGGCAAGCTCCGATACGCAATCAATGGCGTGTCCCACAAGGACCCCGACACCCCACTCAAGCTCATCGAATACTTCGAAATGGCCGACAAGGTGTTCAAGTACGACCTTATGCCGGACGAACCCGCAGGCGACGCCACCAAGATTACCGTTGCCCCCAACGTGAAGAACTCCACCTTCCGCAACTTCATTGAGATCATCTTTGAGAACCACGAGAAGGTAATCCAGTCATACCACATCAACGGCTACTCGTTCTTCGCGGTGGGCATTGAGCCAGGGAAATGGAGTCCCGAGAAGAGAAAGAACTACAACTTGGTGGACGCAATAAGCAGACACAACATTCAGGTGTACCCCAACTCCTGGGCCGCCGTGATGACCACGCTTGACAACGCGGGGTTATGGAATGTGAGGTCAGAAATGTGGGAGAGATTCTACTTGGGACAACAATTCTATTTCAGCGTCCTTTCTCCGGCTCGCTCATTGAGAGACGAATACAACATTCCCGACAATCAGCTCCTGTGTGGTGCAGTCAAGGGCAAGCCCATGCCAAAGCCATACACCATGTAAACCCTCCCTAAACTAAATATTGAAAAATACTATGTGTACCCCCGGCCCATTTTCTACTTCTAATTTTTACTTCACGCAAAATCTTGATGTAGACACTTACATTGGGACCCACATGAAAAAAAAATTAGCTTGTCAGTGCCAGCCACATGAGGCAGTAAAGTTTAGGGAGTTAGATTTGGGAGTATATGTAGGAGAACTCCTAAATATTTGTTTGTTATTATGAATATTTATTTATTATTAAATTTTTTATACATTAGTGTTTTTAAATAATTTTAGTTTTTAACAAATTAAATTAATTTTAATTTTACTTAAATTATGAATATATATATATATATATATATATATATATATATATATATATATATATATATATAATTAATGATGATAAGAATTGATATAAGTATCTTAGCTTTTTGAGAATTCAAATATTACTGCAAGATAGAACAAAATTATAAGAAGAAGGTAAGAACTTACAGAACTGGAGTTAATTTCGTTAGCGCAAGCCACAAGTGTGTATTTTATGTTATTTTAACAATGAAAAAAGTTCAAAAAACATCTTAGGAATTATTTATTTATTTATTTTTAAATTTGTATAGAATATTCAAGTAATAATTGTTAAAATATTTTATATAATCGAATTAATATCATATATTGTAACAAGCAAATTATATATCTATTATAAATATAATAAGAGACATAGTAATTGCACAACTAGAAAATCACCCTTTTAGCGACGTACAAACATTGAGACAAATAAATCTGTCACAATAGATGACTTTTGGCGACAAAAATAGTGACAACTGTATTACTTATAAAAATAGGATTATAGTTATTGCGACAATATTTATGACGATATTGCCACAAAAAAATCCAAGAAAAGTGTTTTAGCATGAAAGCTATTTTTGGAGGAAAAACATGTGACGTACAGAATTTCGTCGTAGTTACTTTGGTGGGAAATTACTTTAGCACTGGTACGGTAGCTTTGCGACATACTAGTTCCGTGTGTGTATACACACACACACACATATATATATAACGTTATTATCTAAAATCTAAATCTAAAAATTAACAAGTGTGAAATAATGAAGGTTATATCCTTCATTTATGTCCGTTTTTTCGTTACATTTTTTTATACATTATGCTATAAATGTCGTATTATACAATATTTTAGACAAACATACATCTACCATTATAACTTTTCTGTTATCCCTTCCACTATTGTAGTATTGTTACATGCACATGCATCCACCATATTTTTTTTTATCTTATTTAATAATAACAATATATACATATTATATATTGGAGTTATAGATTAGTTATTTCCTAAAATGTAAATATCAAATTTATAAAAATGTTTTACAATATTATTATTATTATTATTATTATTATTATTATTATTATTATTATTATTATTATTATTATTATTATTATTATTATTATTATTACTATTATTATTATTATTTACAATAATATAAATATCTAAAATCTAAATAAATCCAAAATTTTAATATAAAGTACTAATATTGAGCACTTATTTTTGCACATCGCGTATAGAAAATACTAATATATTATATTATACGGAGTAATAAAGATTAGTTTGACTGATTTCAAATTTCAAAATTTTTTGTTTAGGATGGACAGAAAAAATCACTTACATATATATATATAACGTTATTTTCGGAAATAGTCAACCCAAAATAATATTATTTCAATTTTCTAGTTTTTTATTCTCTATTCTCTAAGAAATGTAAAGTAAATGCATTTTACTTTCCTTTCCTACTGCAACAGTTGCAAGAAGTTGATACAAATGGCTAAATGTGTCGATGGTGTCTCAATGGCCTTTTAAACTTGCAAGGCATATGCACAAAGTTTTGGCAGCACCAGTGTGGCAGTGGTTCTGCCTGCACAATTCGGTGGTTATGGGGCGCCATTGCTATAGCACACTGAGGCTTAATTGAGAACGGGTTGTACTGATTGAATGCTGAGAGTCCTTTCCATAAAGTTTTAAGATCTATTCCCTTGCTGCTCACTAATATACTTGTCACGCCCATTTTAGACACCTAAATTGAAATCAAACCCAATTATATAAGGTAATATTTAGAATTCTAAACATATCAAAATATTTGAAATTCAATATGGGATACAATATTATTTACACACTACAATTTCAATAATTAATAAAAGGAATGAAAGAGAACAAAAGGCCGACCCAGACCCACTGCGACCGACATACAACTAGGCTATCAAAATTGATTTTTTGCAATTTTTTTTTAAAATGACTTGAGCTAGTTTTTTTTTTAAAATAAATATTAACTCGCCATACCAGATTGAAATTGGAAGAAATTGCAAGGTTGTAGTCAACCTAGGCATAAGACTAGTTGAAAGTTTGGATTGAGTAACAAAACACATGTTGGCTTGTTGGCCGGGAATTAGAAACACAACACCTATAGGTCAACCATTTTAGAATGGAACTAAAAAATTTTAATTGAATTAGTCTAATTTTACGAACAGGTAAAACAGAAAAGTTGAATAATTACCGACTCTATGTTCCTAGTTTCATCATCAAAAAACAACATTTCATTGTAGGGCAGTCTTGTTCTTCTGTGGATCCTTTGGAAATGTTCTGTCTTGGGTGACCAACTGGGAAACACTTCCTGGCAGCAGTAACATACACATAATAAATAAACATGCATCATAAGTAAAAGGTAACAATAACACAACCATATATTTATTTATTTATTTTTTAGAAAAAATTATTTATTTATTTATATATCACCTGTGCTACAACCATAGACTTTATCCCCAGCTTCCAGAGATAAGCGTCAGCTATGTGAGGAGTGGGCGATCTTGAGGCAATACCAACGCCAACTCCCACCTCCTTGAGAGCACATAAAATGGCCTTCACTTGAGGATACAATCTTGGCACTTCACATTTGCAGCGCGTATGGCTGAAACAAAAACATATATGATTGTATTCGATACAATGGTACAATATAATAAAATTTAGAGTTCATAAAAGTACAAGAGTTTCAATAATGTTGAGAAGGTGTACTGTACGAGATTTTGTTGGAGGCAAACAAAAGCAAAGCAAATGCTAACATGATACATCAAGATCGAACTAATTAATACACATGTTATAGTATATAATATATGAAGGCTCGGGGGAGTTCACCAGAAGAATGGCCAGAGGGTGTAGTCCAGATCGAAGACGACTAAACGGGGCAAATGTCGAAAACTTGTCAAAATGTGTAGTGCCTCATTTTTGCAATATTCTTCCATCTTTGAACTAAAAGTATAGAAGAAGGGTTATTAAATTTGACAATGAGTGGAGTTTATAGGTAAAAGTTATATATGCCAATATGCCATATTACCATAATAATCAGATAATATCATACAATATATATCTCATAATTTTATAGTAATATCACATTAATAATATCTCGCATCACTTAATATGGTATAATCTAAAAATAGGGAGTAATAACTATATATATTCAAATACTTTTTATTTCCTCTCTTATTACCATTCCATCTCCTACCACCTAACCTAGGGCATTACATACATACATCAATTAGTGCACATCTCAAAGTTACGTTGATCATATATATTGTTCCTCTTAATTAAATAATTAATAATCAATCTCATGTCCAACCCTTACTTCTAGCTAGATGTCATAATAAAAACATATATAGTTGTTCCCCCAAAAAAGTGGTTAAGTGGGTGGAATATGATTCACACGCTCTTAAAAGTCACGACTTCAATTCTTGTCAGCACGCACCTTCTTGGTCAAGCTCATCACAAAAGTCTCACGTTAATCTAATTCTTTTTCCATTTCCCCCCTATAGTATATATGGGACTCAACACTGTCAAGACAAAAATAGCTATATTTACACGAACTCCGATCCTTTTGGTTCTTGGTCTACTCCTATGCAAACTATGATCACTCACTCACTCCATAGTCTCACATGCACGATGGCTTGCCCAACTCCTTTATCTTGACCTATTAACATGCTACTCTAGTTCAATAATGTTCTTTGTCTAAATCTAGGAAATCCAACACCCACGGCTTCTCACAGGAATTGTGACTCGATAGAATTTCACGACCCTCCCGCGAAAATCATGGACCAGTTGATGGTTGACAAATTAAAGTGATGATGGCAGCTCAGAGTGATCCACGAGTTGTGTGCTTAACAAACGAACATAAATTAAAGCTTACCGAACACATAGACAAGTAATTTATCAAAAGCTCTATCTGCTAACACCCCGGCCTATTGGGAGCAGTTGCAATTGGATCACATTGAGTTTGGAGATTGATTTTTTCTACCCATATTGCACACTTATAAACTAGAGTGTAGAGGCATTCTGTTTTACCTGTTCGTAAAATTAGACTAATTCAATTAAAAAAATTTAGTAGAATGGTTGACCTATAGGTGTTGTGTTTCTAATTCCCGGCCAACAAGCCAACATGTTTTGTTACTCAATCCAAACTTTCAACTAGTCTTATGCCTAGGTTGACTTCAACCTTGCAATTTCTTCCAATTTCAATCTGGTATAGCAAGTTAATATTTATTAAAAAAAACTAGCTCAAGTCATTTTAAAAAATTGCAAAAATTCAATTTTGATAGCCTAATTGTATGTCGGTTGCAGTGGGTCTGGGCCGGCCTTTTATGTCTCTTTCATTCCTTTTTAGTATATTGTTGGTTTATTTTTAGTGTACTACATGTTCATATCTAAAAATGAACTTATAGTATACTAAAAATGAATTTGTATCAAAAGATAATCAAACTACTAAAATGGACCTATATGACACTAAAAATGAAATTACAATATACTAAAAATAAATTTATATTAGTGATCTGCCTTTCAGTATAAACCATAGACCATCATGATCCATAGATCCTCTATATCACTATATGCTTGTCAACATACAATATATATGTGTGTGTGTATATAATGCATCGATCCACTAAGTCTATCTTCCCATAATGATCCTTCCATTGCTTCCTTCCACAATCTTGACTCTTCTTAGCATACAAATTATCACCAATAGAGCCCTCTCTTCCCATTCTGCCTGCGTTAATTATGAACCAGTAGGGTTACAAAGATCTTATTGAATTTAATCGTGGTTTTCGCGTACGTGAGAGTAATCAACAGATGTTCAAAGGAAATAGGCAGTGAACATAGAAAGATCATAGCCTTGTCTTCATCTTCAATCTTGACATCAAGCCTGGCTAGATTTGAGATTATTTGGTTGAAGACATTAATATGTTGCACCAAGTTTGAACGCATCTTAAGCCGTAAAGCCTCTGCTTTATATATAGTTTATTCGTCGGAGATTTTTTCATTAATTGACACTCCAATTTATCCCAATTCAAATTTCTTTTGGAGTTGCCAATTCAAGGTCCAAACGAGATATACGACTTAATCTATGAGGAATAATCGAATGGTTAGTGTCACATGGTCCTTTAAATCCTTCAAATCATGCCAGATTAGTTGATTTTTTTGCCTTCAAGATTTTCAGAAGACAATGTTGTGCCAACAAATCTTTAACACTAAATTGCTATAACCCGAAATTTCATGTACCATTGAGTTTTGATACTTCGAATTTCGTATTCGAATTGGCCATCTCAATTGTGCTTCGATACCCATGTGTTGAGATTAACAAGAACAAGAAACAATAACAATAGCATAAAGTAGAGAAGCAAGATTTACATGGTTCGACAATATAATGCGCATATATAAGCTATTCTTTTATTAATTGTGATAGTGATCAAACACCTAAAAAATACAATCAACTTATTTATAGGCATCTTTAGACATGTATATATACAAGCTAATTAAGTACAAAAAATACCCTTGTACCATGGTTCCGCTCCATTCCATACTCAACATTTAAAGCTAGTGATTTTATTTTTGATTTTCGCGATGGATTCCATAAAAGAAGCTCTTTGAAATTCAAAGAAAATGGCAATTAGGCGTTAGTAAGTAGTTACGGCCCGGTTGGTTCGCTGGAAAATATTTGAAGGAAATGGAATTCAAATTCCATGAAAAACAAATTACTAAGAAAATAGATTCTATTGTTTGGTTGGTGGAAAAGAAATTACTGGGAATATGAATTCCATTGTTTGGTTGGATTAGAATGATAAGGAATAATGTGTATAATGACATAAATAACCCTACACAATAATAATAATAATAATAATAATAATAATAATAATAATAATAATAAGAGTAATTAATAAAGTTTGGTGGGGCAAAATTGTAACACTAATTTTCCATGGAAAACAAAATACCTAAGATTTCCATGAAAAATGTTTTCCTCATTGTTAAGGAAAACTTTTTCCATGGAAATTGTTTTCTACCTACCAAACAACATAAAAAGTCATTTTCCTCAACTTGTAGGAAAACATTTTTCATCCAACCAAATACCCGTTATGGTTCATCATTTAGGGAATGCTTCATTCATGGCCCGCCCATGCCATGCCAGAAGAAAGTTGATGTTGCTGGCAAGCTGCCTCATTATGAACAACCCAACTCCGATCCGATCCATACAAGATCGAAACCAGTTGCGCTAGCTAGCTAGCTAGCGGATTATATTGAGAACCTTAAATTACGCCGGCATTGGATTGGATCAGTGCAACTTAAAATTTATATTATATTATTACTTGAAATCCCTGCGGATCCAAGCAACGTAACCCAATTAACCACCAATTAAGTTGCTTTAATTTGATCAATCACATCAAGCTATGATATGATTTAGCTAGCGGAAACACAATGATTGATTTCCCCAATCGAGAGTTGAAACATCTATCAGAACTCACAGTACAGCAGTTGTTATGCCCTGGACCATTGTGGACCATGGTCACAAAACGACGCCGTTTTAATAAGTGAGAGAAACGACTCTCGTAAATCTCCGTAACTCATACTTACAATTCATCTCAAATGATACTACAGTTATGTTTAACTGATACTGCAGTTGTCGGAGGCCGTTTCATCCGTCTGGAACTGCAGTTGTGTTGAACTGATATTGCAGTTATGTTAAACTAATACTGCAGTTGTGTTAAAAGGAATTGCAGTTAGGCAGAACGGATGTCGTTTCATCCATTTTTTTGCATTAATCAAAACGACATTGTTTTGATGCTCGACCCACAATACATTGTGTACCGCGGTCCACAGTAAAAATTGCTACAGTATAGATGGCTGTCAAACGTCGGTTGCCAAGGTTCAATGATTCCAACCTGCTTAACGTGTTTGTTTCGCAAGATTAACATCCTAGTAGTCGGCAAACTAATTTCCCTAACTATCTCACTGTACTGTTGGTTAATCTTCAATCCCAATCAATCATTCAGAACCCACTGTTGTTGACCCTACTCCAACCATAGGCAATCCGCAGTCCTAAAACTAGGTCGAACAATGATTTTCTTGATAACACTGCAACTGCGCATGCGTGCTAGCAACCCTAATCAGTTTTTAAAGGTAAAGTAGTTAACTAGCCAGGAGCCATGGCGTGCCGAGACTATTGGATGACGTTGGCCCTAATACATGCTTAACCACGGAATCTTTTTTATTATCCATCCTTCTTAAATTCAGGTAGGTTGACATAACCATTTAACTGCACCAACCATAATAAGTCACAGCATCACGGTTAGATGACAGGATGCTGAACTCACCCTCTAAGCCACAGTCCCAACGGAGCCTACTTTTTATGTTAACAAATTAAAGCACGCAGAGGCTAGCAGTTAGCCTGCATGAATGCTTAGTAGATGTGCTCATGGAGACCTATGAGTATTTTTGTGCAATGCGTGGGTGTAACTTAGCTTGAAGGGATATATGTACAATTAATTCATGGCCCAGCCAGCAAGCATTTTCATTGTAGCTACTGGTTATAATAGTAGCTACTAACACCCATGTGCAGTACTACAATAGAGGTTCTTATGTTGTCTGCTAGTCTCTACAGAAGCTTAACTAATACTAATCAACCTATAATCTAGATACCCTCCGATCCATTTTAACAACTGAGCTGAGGTCACTGGTGGAGCCAGAAAAATGTCTCAGTAGAGGCGAAACATAAAAGAGGTAGAAGTTGCTCCCTTATATGGGAGGTTCGGTGAAAGCGATATTGACTCTTTGTGCTTCAATAGGTTGAGAAAGTAGTAATGAACACATACTGCATTGTAATAGAGTCAATAGTATTAAAAAAAAAAAAATTTAGTAGAGGCCAACCATGCATGTGTAGGTATGTTTTTAGGGTGTGTTTGGTTACCCATAAAATGGCTTCCGGAAAACGTTTTCCGAGTTTTCGTGGTTTGGCAACGTCCGGAAAATGTTTTTCGTTGACCAATGAAAATCAGATCATTTTTCTGGAAAATGACTTACGGGATTTTTTCCGTAAGTCATTTTTCGGAATTGCCAAAATGGTCGTTTCGCATGTTCTCGGCCAAAACCAAGCCATATCACCCATGACCGTGGACCAAGGAGGTGGGGAAACCGCCGGAGACCTGTGCTACGTTTTTTATTTTATATAATTCTATTTTTTTAATAAATAACATTATTTTAATATTATTATAAGTTTTTATATTTTAAATAAAATAATTACAATGTTTAATTATACAATTCTATCCATTTTTCAGAAAATGAATCAAACACACAAAGATAATTTCTAACACAAGATAATTGATGCAAAATTCAGGGTATGTTTGGTTCAAACATTAGAAAAGGGAATCAAATGGAGTATCTCATGTTTGCAGCGATTTGATCATTTTTGGAATATACTGCATGCCAAACGTATTGTAATTAAGGATTAATAATCAAGCTTTATTATTATGCCACAATAATGCTAACAGTTATTATTATTTTGTAAGTACTAAACTACTAATAAAGAAGGGAAAACCCGTATCCCAGTACTCTATGCCAATCCTAATTTGTCGTTTCTGATCAAATTATGAAAGTCACATGTTGGTCTGATAGGGGTACTCATGTATGTTCTTTCATGCTATCATGTACACAGGAAGAACATCATGGTACTTGATAAAATAAGGGCTAAAGCTATTCCTATTCCTAAAATTTTTTCGAGTTACACTATATGGGTGTGTTTGGTTCATAGGTTTACATACTAGGAATAGGAATCAAAATTGATAATAGTTAGTGTTTGGTTAATAACTTTTTAAAACACGTATATGAATTTGATTACCCATTCAATTAAAAACATCATTTATTAATTAAAAGCAGGTATCATTCCATCTTATTGGTAATCTGATTTTTACTTTTGAATTAGTGTTTTTTTATTTTTGTTTTGATTTGTTTTGTTCATATGAGTGCTTTGGATGTCATTATATTAGTATCGATTGCCTTGATGTTTTGTTTTTGTATTTTAAAAACATTTATTCCCATTATAAGGTCGGTCATACATAACCACACATCAATATTGATAATCATTCCAATTTCACTCAACTACCAAACATGCAAAATATTTTCACCAAAACTCACTATCATTACCAAGTATTTGATTCGGATTCCGATTTCGATTCCCATGTACGAACCAACCACACCCTAGGCATTTTCAAATTCTACTCCTTCATTTTATTTTCATCATGTGGGTTTCAGGAAATTAAAAGTGTTATCTTCAAGGACTTCTAAAATGGAGTAAAAGTTGAAAGTAGAAAATGGAAGTCCACCAACTATTATTTAATTTTTCCTCTTTCAAAGTGATATGGCACAAGCCATGTCACTATTTATGAATTTTATTTTATTATTTTTAGTATTAGGTGGCTTGCAATCCTTGCAAGATATGCAAGGATTGCAAACCTTGAAAAATGGAGCAAAAGTACAATGTCGTGAGTGGAGAAAGAGTTTTTAGTTACTTTTTTTTTTTTAAATTTTATCATTTTTAATAATTTAATAATAATAATAATATTATTATTATTATTATTATTATTATTATTGATGAAAGATAGTAATTTTTTAATGTGATGTGAATTAAGGGCTCACTTTTGAAATTAAAGTGAGTTGAAATTACAAGGATGTGAAGAAAATATATAAATTACAAATTTGATGATGTGAAATTATTATATATTTTTGAAAGTAAGAGAGTATTGTGAGATAAGTATAGCCTAAGAGCATTCATACCAATGCATTTTTTGTGATTTTTGGAATAGTGAAAGGTGATGTGGAAGAAAGAGAAGAAGAAGAGAGAATGAATATTGATCTCATGCAAAAATAACTTTTTGGAACAGTGTATTGCACCAGAGAAAGCATCAAACGGGCGCGTGCATTGCCGGGCGCGTTTCTTACTTTTTTTTTGGGGTCAGATTTCATAGTTTTTATCTCTTTCCTACTTGTATCATCAAAAACCGTGAAAAAACTTAACTGATATTGATGCTCTAACCACAACTCAGCAAGTTTTTCACTTGCAAGATGATGTGGAAAAAAAATTAATTTTTTTTTTTTTAGTAATGATGTGGGCTGCAAGCTTGCAACAAGGCTGCTACATGTATGTTTTTAATTCTTTTTTTTTATTTATTTCATTTTGTTTGTTGGAGAATTGTTTTTTTTTCTTAATGTATGCATGCGATGTGAAAGTTGACCCTTTTTTAAAGTACGTGAGAAAGTATTGCACAGATGTAAAGAAAATAGTGAAGAAATTATTGAAATTTTGGTGATGTGAGGTATGATCTACTTTTAAAAGTGTAAAAGTATTTCAAGGATAATGTTAGCCTAAGTATTCTTTAAACTCATAGGTTACTAGGTTAGGCTGACGAAGTGACAATAATATCAATTCTCAAAACATTTTAATGTAGAAAATGAGAGCATATGTAGTATTACTCATAGTTTAATGTATGTAAAAAAAAATTACTACAATTGGTGGTCAAGTAGCAAGTAGTGACACTATTGACTCTTTGTGCTTAACAGGTTGAAAAACCTTATATCAAAAAGTATATGTGTGTGTGTCAAATTATTGCTTATATGTAGTCATCCCACGGTTTGGTTCAAACCAAACCAGACACTGTAGCAACCAAATCGAACGAAAGGTTACGATTTAGAACCAGAACTCAATATAAAAATTGAACCAGCAGTTCATGGTCATATCGACATATATGTGAGAATCAGAATAAATACAAAAAGTAACATATACAATTTGCAAATATTATAATTCTAATTTTAATTAAACTAATGCTAGTACTGGTTCTGATTTCAAACTCCTGGTTCACAGTTTAGGATCAAGTTTTTTCGGTTCACAATTTTAATAAATCAGAAACCCAAATATTGGGTTATGGTTCTGAATCATAGCCGGAACCTTTCTATTCGGTTGCTACAGTACGTGTTTGATTCAATTCGAATCGAACCGTAGTAATCCCTATATACAAGTAATAGTTTGTTGGAGGAGAAAAACAAATAAAAATTTTATTTTAAGGATGCAAATGTCTATTTAATATATTAGGGAAAAAACTCACTTTTAGAATAATTGAAGAGCTAATAATGTGAATACATAAATAATTCATTAGAAAAAAATGTTATAAATTCAATGGGATAGCTCAAGTGGCAAGTGAACTTTCTTTGTATGGAAGAATTTCGGGAGAACCCAGGTTTGATGGTGGAGAAAGACGGTTGTGGATTTACAATAATAATAATAATACTATAACCATACCCAAATGTTGCCAATTCAACTTTTGTCGGCTGATGAAACTACGAATATGGTCCAAACAAATTAAGGAAGTACTTGCCAATATGATCTTTGGGTCTGCAACTTTAATAACCTTAAAACACACGACTCTTCTGCTACCACTGTTTCCTCCCCAAACCCACGTCACGACTCACGAGCCACTATTTATTTCCAACCTCCGATGTGTGAAATTTCCCATGTCGACGATCATGGCTGCCACTGTTGTATATCTGTGGGCACTTTCCCTCTCTGTTTCACTTTGTGTTGTTCACTCAATGCCCACAACTCATGTATGTGCATGTTTTAATTCCCTAGCCAACAAAAGTTGACAAGAGGAGAAAAAGAGCCCTCCTTTTGTTCCCATACATAATTATCATGGAATTTAATTGTCACCTAAATTCTAAGTGTTATTATGTGCTATATGTATAGGTTTACTTGGTTTATTTAGGACACCACCAGAACCAAGACCCCGTTCTCACTTCAAGCTATCATCTTCGCCTTCTTGCTACTGTCTTTACTAGGTAAATTCAATTCATTTCATTTAATTAATTTCTCGGGAGACAATTTTCTTTTTATTAGCTACGCTTCTACTACTAGTTATACTAGTATTGTGGGAAAATCTTAAGTTACTGATCACCATAAGTTATAAAAATCTAGGGTTTTGGGATGGAAATGATGGACATTTTCTTGATGGGTTAGATGATATGATTTTCTTGATATTTTTTGACAGAAAAGAAGATGCAGAAGAGGCTATGGTGTACAGCTACAAGCATGGGCTATCAGGCTTTTCAGCAAAGCTTAATTCATCCCAAGCTGCGGCCTTGGCTGGTAAGAAAGGAGTAATATCAGTGTTCAAGAGCAAGAGTTTGGAGTTGCATACGACAAGAAGCTGGGATTTCCTGGGACTTACGTTGGACTATGATAGCCATGGAAGAATTCCTTTGCAGCTGGCTCATGGCGATGAGATTGTTGTTGGTGTTTTGGATACAGGTCCTTCGTTATAATTAATTTTGCATACACAAATCATTCATTTAGTCATGCAACTAACCCTAGCTAATTAATTTCAGTTCTTTTACTATTATCTGATCTGCATGCATAAATTCAATTCCGCTTCCCTCCATCTTTTATAAACTGATCTAGCTAACTTTTGAGTTAGTGATTAGCCCTTGATTCTAACAAGTGATATTATATTACATTGTTTCAACATGTTTTAATAAAGTTGGATAATATATATTCAATGACTCAATGCATGTGTCCATTGATTTAACATGTTCATGATGCATCAATCATAAAGAATGCCTGGAAATTTAATTTGCATTAATCGATCAGTTTATGGTTCTATAAATTGTCCCCTTTTGTTTTGTTTTTGTGCCAAAATGAATGGCAAAGTAAAGGCGTGTGGCCAGAGCTGAAGAGTTTCCAGGAAGAGCCTGGAATGCGGCCAATTCCCAGATCCTGGAAAGGGAAATGCGTGTCGGGGGAAATGTTCGACCCGACCCGAGCCTGCAACCGCAAGCTCATCGGAGCACGTTACTACATCAAAGGCTACGAGCAACAGTACGGGAAGCTAAACAAGACAACCAACCCCGATTACCTATCCCCTCGGGACTACCTCGGCCACGGCACCCACATAGCCGCCACGGCCGTCGGCTCCGTCGTTAAGAGCGCCGCCAGCTTCTTCGGGTTCGCCCGGGGCTCCGCCAGGGGAGGCGCCCCGAGGGCCCGCCTCGCGGTTTACAAGGCCTGCTGGAACAAAGACTTGGACGGGATATGCACGGAGGCGGACGTGATGGCGGCGTTTGACGACGCGTTGCACGACGGCGTGCACGTCATCTCGGCCTCCTTTGGGCTGACGCCGCCGTTGTTGCCGTTTTTTGTGTCGGCGGCCGACATCGGTGCCTTCCACGCGATGCAGATGGGAGTGAGTGTGGTGTTCTCCGCAGGTAGCCAAATTACTACGCACAGTTGCCTGAACCATAATAAAATGAATATTTTTAATATATTAAAAATACATATTGAATCTATATTATATAAAATAATATAATTTTAATATTCAAATAATATATTTTTTAGAATATAATATATATTTGTAATATACTATAAGTACATTATTTATTAAATGAAAGTATATTATTTGATAGTATGATTTACGTAATAATTATCTGTGGCAGGTAACAGTGGGCCGGAGCCATCCCTGGTTGGGAATGTGTCTCCATGGAGCATATGTGTAGCTGCATCTTCCATCGATCGAACATTTCCAACGCAGATTATTTTGGACAACAATGTATCCTTCATGGTAAGGCTTGAAACTATTTTTTTAAAGGATTTTCATCACTATCTAACCACAATAAAACTCTTTTATTTATTAGTTACTATAAATAATTAGTCGACCCTATCCTATAATAAAAAAAATGAATTTGAGTGAAAGAAGTTTACTCCCCGTAACATGAATACTAGCTTGGTTGATTTAAAAAAAAAAAAAAAAAAAAAAAACCTTAAAATTATGTATTCCATATATTCTTATATTATATATTTAGATCATCTAACTATTCGTGAATTAGTTGGTCTTACTGTAATTTTTTACATTTATATATTCTTTTTTCTTATTAATGTATGTGTCAACTACCATTCAAGGGATTGAAGTGTGAATCTACTATTCATCATGTCTTTCTCCATTTCTCTAAATTTGAGGAATTAGTTAAATGGATTTTTCAAATTTTAGAAAAATGGAGAACAATTCTAAACTTCAATTTTCTATTTGGACAAACAAGTTTGATATCATCACATTTTTATAAATAACTATCATTTTATTTAGAAAAATATCACCACTTATTTTTATTTATAAGAAAATTGTAAGGTACCTATCGGTACGGTACCCATGTCTCTTGCAGACAGTACAACTTTAAAATGGATAGAAAAATTTTGAGTTTGTACCTCATACAAGTGATATCAGTGTCAATCAATAGCGTATATTTTTCCTTTACTTATAAAGTAAACACAATACTTAACATTGTAAAACTATAAAATTTTCTTATAATATATCTAATATCTTTACATAACTTTCTTAGGTTTTGTAACCCTAAAACATGAAAGGAAATTTGCAATGATCTAATCATATGTTCTCTTTTGACCTTTGGCAATTAAATCATTAGTATTACCCCATGCACGTTACAGATTTGTGAAGTTAGCGGTCTATATAATTAGTTACTACATTAAGTGGTCAAATGTTAAAATGATGATAATCCAACATACATATATTTGGCTCTATTAGAAAACTGTTTGTTGTATGTACCACGTATGCATGGTACGCAATGATAAGTAGGTTTTTATGGTTTATTACACATTAGCAGTAAAGCTTGTAATTATTGGTTATGAATTTATTATTATAGCTCATGATCTGATAAAAAAAAAATATGATGATATAATATAACTCATCATAATCAAATTTAGTACCTGACTCATTAAAAGCAATAAAGATTTTAAAAGTTAAATACAAAATATAGTGAGAATAAAAAGTATTATATTAAAGCGGTATGTGATCCATGATCTATATTGATCTAAGTAAACTTGACCAAATTAGCACTATACATGATTATATGAATCCATATATGAGTATTTTGCACGTGTTTAAAAATTCAGAAATGACCGAGTTTTCCATGTTTGACAAGAAGTGAAAAATAAGGTTAACGGAAATTGTGGCATTGGACAAGAAAAATATATAGGTCATTTTTTCAAGAAAATAACTTCCTCTTTTTTTCTTTTTTTCTTTTTTTTTTTTGAAAGTCATTTTCCAAGTCTTCCTCAAGCCTCTGCCCTCTCTCGCTTCTTCCTCCTCTTATGCAGTCAAATCGAAAACTTCTGAAACCAGTAGGCCAGCGAAACCAGGGCTAGTTTTGTTGTTATTTTGTTTTGATTTTGTTGTGATCGATTTTTTTGTTGTGTTTCCTAGACATTGTTATTTTGTTGCGATTTGTTTGCTATGAAGGAATGCTTTGTTACAATTGTGATACTCTTGTTGTGATGATGTCGAAGTATACAATTCAGCTCATTTTCTAGAAAATGAACCACAAAAATAGTTTTCTGTTGTATAACCAAACACTAGAAAGAAAAATATTTTCTGAAAAATGAGTAATTTTCCATAAACACATTTTCCTACTTTCCAAACGGACCCTTAAGGATTCACATTAAATTCTCTTTTGAATTGTGATAATAAATTTCATGTTTTTTTTTTAAAGTATTGACTTATACTAGTGCTTTTTATACCAAGTATAATTACAAATAATATGTTTAGTTGCACTAAGTAATACAGATCAGAACTAATACTGACAATATCTATTACTCCATACAACTCAAATAGCAATATAGCATACATAATGTTAAACTTGGTATAAAGGACACTAGAACCATTTGTGAAGTAATAATTCTCTAGAATTTATTATATCATTGATCCAAGCAAGCCTAGATACATTATCATTCAATTATATATGCACCTCTTAGTCATATATATATAGAATTTCTAATGTCACATAAAATTGAAGTGCGGTCGTGCTGAGCATCTACGTACCTAATCATCCATTACAGACTCCACACATTTGTGTACAAATTTAATTTAGGATCGAATATATATATATATATATATATATATTAAAAGAAAATGATGGAGTTGTTTATGGATGCAGGGAGAAAGCTTGGTCAGCAATGAAGTAAAAGCAAGATTGGCTGGAGCCAGTTCTTACTTCTACGATGGGTTAGTGAAAATACATGGATACATAGTGTGTGTATATATATATATATATATATAGTATTGCATCAAATGAGAACAAGTCCTTATGAGAAAATTAATAACCAATCTAAGCATTAAATTTGAAAAAAATCAAATAGATTAAATCATATTAAAAAAAAAAAAAACTACGACCTTTTCATAATTATTACCAACTTAAGTATGCAATCTATAACACTAAAATCTGCACTTCTATAATTTTCTAGAAATGCACATTTAGGATGTGTTTGGTTCGCACATAGTAATCGAAATCGGAATGAGAATCAAATACTTGTAATGGTAATGAGTTTTGTTAAAAGTATTTTCACTATTGTAAAAATCGGTCTAGGCGGCCTAGGCACTAGGCGCTCTAGGCCGAGGTAAATTAGCACCTAGGCGGTCGTCTAAGCGGCCGCCTAGGCACCTAACTCGGCTAAATTGGCTTAGTTAACTCGGTCAATTCGGCCGATCGAGTTAGTCGGGTCGGCCTTGTTAATTTTTTAATTTTTTAATTATATATATATATATATATATATATATTTATTTATTTATTTATTTATTTATTTATAGTGCACCGCCTCTACCGCCTTACTAGCGCCTAGCTCCTACTGCAACCATGAATATTTTGTATGTTTGGTAGTAGGGTGGAATTAGAATGATTACTAATATTGATGTTTGGTTATGTATGTCCCTATGATGGAAATAAATGGTTTAAAAATACAAAAAAAAAAAAAATCAAAGCAATTGATCATAATATAATGACATCCAAAGCACCAATATGAACAAAAATTCAAAACAAAAATCTTAGGGATGTAGTGAGGATGCGACATATCGGGAATTGAAGTGACAGATGAGGAGGAATAAGATGGAATGATACCCGTTTTTAATTAGAGATTTGAGTTTATAATTGAAAGGATAATCAAATCCTATAGTTGTGTTTTAAAAAGTTATCAACCAAACAATAACTATTAATTCTCATTCTCAGTGTGTAAACCCATAAACAAAATACACCCTTAGTTGTTACAAAATGCACATTTAGTATTAAAAAATTGCCCTTACAAAAATGCGAAACTACATTGCAGTTAAAGTTTATGACTGGATTTTTTTGTTTTAGTTGGTTTAGGGGTTCACTCTTTACTACTTAATGTTTAGCATTTACGATTTAGATTTAAAATTTAGTTTTTTTCATTGATTTTTTAAAAGTTATCTATAATGCATATTTAGTTATCATAAAGTGCATAGTATAGTGTTTTGAAATGCAAAATGAAGACAACGATAATTACTAAAATGCTACTATGTTTTTTAAAATATGATCTAATACGTTCAATTTTTACAGATGTAAAGCTGAGATTGATTCTTAATTTTTCTCCTGGAGGTGTGTTTATATATAGGCACACACAGAGAGGGGCAGGATCCCATGAAACCACCCTTCTTATGAGAATTACAAACAGATCTCATATTTCCATCTAGGATGATCAAGGATTGACAATTAAAGAAAAAATGTGGTGGTATTTAAGTTATTACATAAGATTGTGCATCTTATAATACATGACTGTGCATTCATGGTTAACTGCTTGAACATCTGGAAACATTCTCCAAACGTTCTATTAAGTAGCTTAAATAAATGCAGTGGCATTTTTATAATTATGATTGTGCACCTTATAATATCTGATTTTGCCTCCACAACACATTTACAATATAGTATGCTATTATGTCTGTAAAAGTAATTGTATTAGGTGAGGTAATCTTTATCTCACATCCTGCAAACTAAATGCCCCTGGTATTGTTCATTTATTTAATTATACCAATAAGGAGTGAGATGCATGAAACCTAGTTGATTGATATAGGGTTTGCAAGATGGAGAATTGGAAGAACAGAAAAGCATCGGGCAGGGTGATTTTATGCTTCGCCACCATAGGGTCAGTGTTGGTGGAGGAGGCGGAAGCGGCGGCGTGGAGAGCCAATGCGTCGGGACTCATCTTCGTGGAGCCTCTTGGCAGGCCTGTTGCGTACGTTACTATAATCCCCGTCGTCCGTGTAGACCTAATCCAAGGAACTCAAATTGGTTACTACCTTGCCCAGTCTTTCAAGTATATATGCCAACCATCCCACATCTATACTATACTCTTAAGCTTTATTTTCTCCAAAAATTATGAACTGAAACACACTCTGTTTCTGATGATACTTACATTATTTTGTTTGAATTTGATCGTATATGTTGATTAGGCTCCCTGTAATACAAATATTACCAAGTACAACAGTCCTCAGAAAGTCTCCGGCTCCAATAGTTGCAGATTTTTCTTCCAGAGGGCCAAGCTCAATTTCCCCTGACTTTCTTAAGGTTTGTGGTTATACTACACTGTACTAAAAATAAACACATATCAATAATAAATCTACTTTATAATGTAGATCATGATTCACATTCTCAGTTCATTGTGAATTTCTTTTTTAAGATGTTATTAAATTTCTGGACCAAAATTGTGGTTAGGGTTTTAGGACATGATAATTTTTGTTTTATAACAGCCAGACATAAGTGCACCGGGGGTAAACATATTGGCAGCTTGGCCGCCAAACATCCCTCCAACGTTTTTTCCGACAGATAGGCGATCCACCAATTGGAATTTCCAGTCCGGCACCTCAATGTCGTGCCCTCATGTTTCCGGTGTGGTCGCCTTGATCAAATCCATTCATCAAGACTGGTCTCCGGCCGCCATCCGATCCGCTCTCATCACCACAGGTAAACCAAATCTTTAACTTAAACTAAACTTTAACAACTAAGAAACAATAATAATGACAGAAAGTAAATAAGTCATAATTTATATGGCTGACAATGTGTCTACATCTACAACAATGAAACTATTCTCTTATTAATTGTGAAGAGGATGATGGTCATACCATCTAATTTGCTCTACTCATATTCCTTAAACTGACTCAATGGTGCTTCTCTTTTAGCGTACAATAAGGATACAAGTGGTGATAGTATTTTAGCCGGCGGATCTCTGGAAGCGGCGGACCCTTTCGACGTGGGAGCGGGTCATATAAATCCCCTGAAGGCAATAGATCCAGGGCTAGTCTACGACATGAAAACCAAAGACTACATTGCTTATCTTTGCAACATTGGGTACACCGAGGAACAAATCAGAAGCCTGGTTGTTGTGTCGGCGCATGACGCCCCGTATAGCTGCCGAGGAAACCGGCCCACCACGGCGGATCTAAATTACCCGTCGATCACGATCATCAATCTCCAACGCACCACCACGATTAGGAGGACAGTTCGTAACGTGGGGCGGTGCTGGAGAACGGCGATTTATACTGTGAAAATTGTGAGCCCAAACGGCGTGGATGTGTGGGTTTGGCCCAGGGTTTTGGTGTTTACGCCGTTCAAGCAAGAGCTCACATATTATGTGAGTGTAAGGCCCAAGAAGGCGTCCCAGGGGAGGTATGATTTTGGTGAGATAGTTTGGAGTGATGGGTTTCATCACGTTAGAAGTCCATTGGTGATTCTTGTGACCAATTCTGGAGTTTGGAATGATAATGATGAATCCACAGCTCAGCTCAAGGCTATGGCGGCTTCTTATTAATCTTCAGTTCCCAGCAGTTTGATGGATATGATGCTAATATGCAATCTTTTTTTCTTCTTCAAGATGATGGAGATCGATTTAATTTGTGTGGTTTGAGTTCAATTCTTGTAACACAGTGTACTAAAATTGTTTATGGGATTTGAATAAACTCTTGTATTCTGTGGTATATATATAAATAAAATTGTCGGTGAGTAATAGCTTGTTTTGCAGTAATGTCTAACACTAAGCTAGACCCTAGTTAACATGTTTGAGAGATTCAAGACTATTTAAGTCCGTGAATCATGGATGCTAAGTTGCATATAGCTAATGCAATTAGTGGTGTTGGTGTTGATGACGAGTGTAATGATAAGGATAATGATGGTGCTGCTTATGGTGAGGAGAATGATGTTTGAGATGACTTATTGATAGTTTCTGAAATCTACGCCTAACCCACGTACTTAGCGTATATAGATGTGATCTTGACGTTTAAACTTAATTGCTAAGTTCGACAAAATCACTCTAACAATTTAATCAACCTCACAACTCTAAGAACTATTAATGGGTTGGATCAGGTTGTAGTTCAGCGACTTAATTGCCAGAAATTAAATACGCACAAGAAACAGTAAAGACACAGGCAATTTGGTAACCCAGTTCGGAAACATTGTTCCTACATCTGGGAGGCTTCACTCTAGTTGCACAACTCTTCATTAAATCAATGTTAAAAAAGTGTACCAACAATACAATTGAATCCACACGGAGAACTCTTGGATCTTCATCAAATCTTCATCCTTCGAGCAGGGCCGGTTTTTTGATTTGCGTCACTACTACAAAATGGAACATATAAATATGGCTTTACACTACACATCTATTAAGAGGTGTAGTGAATAGTTGAACCAAATAAGAATCCACTACATCTTTATTTAGGAGGAGTAGTGTAAAGTATTTTTGTTAAAAATAAAAAAGAAATTAAAACCCTTCGGCGGCACCCATTGAGAAAGGTGCCGCGAAAAAAAGAAATTAAAAAACTTTCCACGGCACCTTCCCCACCAGGGTGCCACGGAAAGTCAAGCTAAAAGAGTCTCCCGGCGCTAGACCATCCCTCCAAAATCTCTCTTCCATTTCTACTCTCTCTGACTCCTAACCCTAAGGTCTCTCTACTCTCTTTCTCCTCTCTTCCAAATTTCACGCGAGACCACACCCGCCCACGTTTAGCCGCCGCCGCCCTTCCCCCTCTGAAGCTGCCATCCGACGCCTCCCTTCCTCCGCCGAAGATGCCATCGACGCCACCGCCGAAAATGAAAACACAGATTAGATCTCAGCCGGACGCCCTCCTCGTCTCACCTTCAAAATCTCCTCCATCTCTCATGGAGATCGATGCAGCTCACGAAACTCAATGAAAACTCAGATTAGCCGTTGCTCCAAAGCTCACAAAAAGATCTATCAGGGATGGTTCTCCTTTGCTGATTCAGGTTCTTCTCCCTCACAACTTGTAGTTTCGAATATTATTTTCTATTCATTTTTTTTTTAAATTTCAGGCAATCAGTTTTTGCATTTATGCATCTCGTACTTATAATTACTGAAATTTTGATTCAGATGGAGATGACGCATCACCGGAGACGATGCTAAGAAGTCTACACGTTGAGTACCATAACTCATTACTTTCTCTACTCATCTTCAATACCTTGCATCTCATCTCTAAAAAAACAAATAAAAAAACCCTTTTTGGATTTCATTAATGAAGTAGTTGAAGTAGTTTAATTGCCTACCTGAGATATGGTTGATATGATAATCATTTTGTTACTTATGATTCCAAGTTGTAGTACTATCTTACTTCTTGCTTCTTAATTAGAAGCATTGTTTAGAAGCATTGTTTTATTTTTTATACTTTTATTTTAAGTGTAAAGCAGGCTGCACCATCACTAAGTGCACTAAAACTCTAAAAGCATGTCAAGGGTGGAAGCCCCTGGTGCAGTGTACATTGTGTTAACAAAAAAGGGGAAAACATTAAAAAATAGGAGTATTCAAAGATGATAGCATATTATATTATTAAAAATGAAGACAATTGATGAGTGGCTTGCTACTAATTGAATTAATGTGTATCTGATCAATAATGTATCCTATTCAGAGGCTAGATATATATGTGAAATGCTTATACTGAGAGTAATGTTCTGCCTAACATGTTTCGAATCCTAAGTATATTTTTTTATACGACATCCAATAATCTCACCATTGTGAGGCTAATCTGAACTCGACCTAGATTGCGTCTAAAGTTTGATTCTTACTAGAGGAAAGGCTAGTTTGAAGCTCTTAACTAATATTTTGACTCCTTCCTTTTTTGCCAATCCTTGTATATTAGGTGATTTGGTTGATGTTGTTGTTCCTGTCATGGGTGGATCTGATCTATCAGTGATGAGGGCACACTTGCTACATTCCTAAGAGTAAGTTTCCTTCTTAATTATCATCATTGAGTTTTGTTTGTTCATGATTTGATATTTTTCAGAGGTTTAGTGCTTATTTCTGTTCCTATTTTTCAGAGAATTCTGGTGATAAAGTAGAAGTTTATGAGGCAATCACTTAAATTGAAACATATAAAGCACTTCACTTTTTGCTTTAATGATTTATTTTAGTTCAAACATTTCCAATTTCAAGAAAGATTAAAATCCTGTTTTAAAATTGAAACATATAAGGCATCCTGTACTGATTTGTGTTTAATTTTAGTTGTGAATGGTTTAATTTGTGCCTTGTACTAGAGTGTTACAGAGTATTTATTACTGAGTCGTATGGCCACCGGTGCCACCTAGACCAATAGAGTGATGAAGCTATGGGGGCATGCTTGAAGTGGGAGAGGGGTGTGTTGTCTCGTATCAAAGATGTGTGTGCAGTGTACATCATGCCTGTTTTCAGATGGATATTTGTGTTTTTCATTGGCCTGTAGATTATGGAGTAATAAAGATATTTAGGAGACATTTTATTTCATGTACAATTCCTTTGGAAGAAATTAGGGGTTTTTATGAGATTTTTATTTTATTTTCTTTATACAAGTTGAAGTTCTAGCAGCCTAGTATGCTGAGGTGTACTCTTGATATATTATGGTAGTACCTGAAGAGGGGAGAAAATTCCATAATCATTTTTGTCATCCAATAAGCTTTTTAATAAGTATTTGTCTTGTTTTTTCCTAATTATTATGGTCCATGCATATGACTTACATTATCTCAAAATTCTGAAAAAAAAAGGTTATTATGTTTATTGTTGGGTTTTATTCGTTCAAGATTTTTTATTTTCTCCAGGGTACAAGCATCTGTTACAAACAGTACAGAGAAAACAAAAAGCAAAACTGCGATAAAAATGGAGAAAGAAAAGGTCATCTATTCAACCTTCTATTTTTCTTTTGATGCACCTGATTTGTTTGTTTGTTTGTTTTTGGGGGGTGGGGGTTGGGTGAGGGGATGGACTGATCTGCAAAGTCTAATATTTCATGGACTGATCTGCAAACACAATATGATGTTTTGTGCTGGTTTGTGTTTGATGCCTGGATTGCAGATGCTTATGTTAGCTTTTAGTTATTGTTGATTAGACCTCAAAGGATTCTTTAGTGACTGGTAGTGTATTTTGATACATCAGCAAGACATCGTTTCCATTACAATAATTTATATAGCTATATGTATTTTTTTTGTATTATAGTAGTGTATTTTGATATAGTTTGTGTATTTTAGTTTTTTTTTTTCCGTATATCATAGAGTGTATATATATATAATTTTTTTTTTATAAAAGAATTATGACTTTTCGCTACACCCTCTCTAGAGCGGGTGTAGCGGAAAGTCATATTTTTTTATTAAAAAAATACTTTCCGCTACACCTGTAACAGGTGTAGCGGAAAGTCAAGTACTTTTAGCGACTCTGGCATACGCTACACCTGTACAGGTGTAGCGAAAACACTTTTACAGGTGTAGCGTATGACTTTTTTTGTACTAGTGCGTGGCCCTGTGCTAGTAACTAAGTGAGGCCCTATCAAAGTATAAATAAACTGCGAATTGAAGAAAAATTGTAAAGAGAAAAATGCAAAAAAAAAAAAAAAAACTTAATTTTGGGCCAATATAATCACAAACATATTATATTATTAAAAATGAAGACAATTGATGAGTGGCTTGCTACTAATTGAATTAATGTGTATCTGATCAATAATGTATCCTATTCAGAGGCTAGATATATATGTGAAATGCTTATACTGAGAGTAATGTTCTGCCTAACATGTTTCGAATCCTAAGTATATTTTTTTATACGACATCCAATAATCTCACCATTGTGAGGCTAATCTGAACTCGACCTAGATTGCGTCTAAAGTTTGATTCTTACTAGAGGAAAGGCTAGTTTGAAGCTCTTAACTAATATTTTGACTCCTTCCTTTTTTGCCAATCCTTGTATATTAGGTGATTTGGTTGATGTTGTTGTTCCTGTCATGGGTGGATCTGATCTA
This sequence comes from Ipomoea trifida, assembly GCA_003576665.1. Taxonomy (NCBI): domain Eukaryota; kingdom Viridiplantae; phylum Streptophyta; class Magnoliopsida; order Solanales; family Convolvulaceae; genus Ipomoea; species Ipomoea trifida. Next base: position 24,361,345 of record CP025647.1, on the reverse strand, counting down.
TCAGTGATGAGGGCACACTTGCTACATTCCTAAGAGTAAGTTTCCTTCTTAATTATCATCATTGAGTTTTGTTTGTTCATGATTTGATATTTTTCAGAGGTTTAGTGCTTATTTCTGTTCCTATTTTTCAGAGAATTCTGGTGATAAAGTAGAAGTTTATGAGGCAATCACTTAAATTGAAACATATAAAGCACTTCACTTTTTGCTTTAATGATTTATTTTAGTTCAAACATTTCCAATTTCAAGAAAGATTAAAATCCTGTTTTAAAATTGAAACATATAAGGCATCCTGTACTGATTTGTGTTTAATTTTAGTTGTGAATGGTTTAATTTGTGCCTTGTACTAGAGTGTTACAGAGTATTTATTACTGAGTCGTATGGCCACCGGTGCCACCTAGACCAATAGAGTGATGAAGCTATGGGGGCATGCTTGAAGTGGGAGAGGGGTGTGTTGTCTCGTATCAAAGATGTGTGTGCAGTGTACATCATGCCTGTTTTCAGATGGATATTTGTGTTTTTCATTGGCCTGTAGATTATGGAGTAATAAAGATATTTAGGAGACATTTTATTTCATGTACAATTCCTTTGGAAGAAATTAGGGGTTTTTATGAGATTTTTATTTTATTTTCTTTATACAAGTTGAAGTTCTAGCAGCCTAGTATGCTGAGGTGTACTCTTGATATATTATGGTAGTACCTGAAGAGGGGAGAAAATTCCATAATCATTTTTGTCATCCAATAAGCTTTTTAATAAGTATTTGTCTTGTTTTTTCCTAATTATTATGGTCCATGCATATGACTTACATTATCTCAAAATTCTGAAAAAAAAAGGTTATTATGTTTATTGTTGGGTTTTATTCGTTCAAGATTTTTTATTTTCTCCAGGGTACAAGCATCTGTTACAAACAGTACAGAGAAAACAAAAAGCAAAACTGCGATAAAAATGGAGAAAGAAAAGGTCATCTATTCAACCTTCTATTTTTCTTTTGATGCACCTGATTTGTTTGTTTGTTTGTTTTTGGGGGTGGGGGTTGGGTGAGGGATGGACTGATCTGCAAAGTCTAATATTTCATGGACTGATCTGCAAACACAATATGATGTTTTGTGCTGGTTTGTGTTTGATGCCTGGATTGCAGATGCTTATGTTAGCTTTTAGTTATTGTTGATTAGACCTCAAAGGATTCTTTAGTGACTGGTAGTGTATTTTGATACATCAGCAAGACATCGTTTCCATTACAATAATTTATATAGCTATATGTATTTTTTTTGTATTATAGTAGTGTATTTTGATATAGTTTGTGTATTTTAGTTTTTTTTTTCCGTATATCATAGAGTGTATATATATATAATTTTTTTTTATAAAAGAATTATGACTTTTCGCTACACCCTCTCTAGAGCGGGTGTAGCGGAAAGTCATATTTTTTATTAAAAAAATACTTTCCGCTACACCTGTAACAGGTGTAGCGGAAAGTCAAGTACTTTTAGCGACTCTGGCATACGCTACACCTGTACAGGTGTAGCGAAAACACTTTTACAGGTGTAGCGTATGACTTTTTTTGTACTAGTGCGTGGCCCTGTGCTAGTAACTAAGTGAGGCCCTATCAAAGTATAAAAAACTGCGAATTGAAGAAAAATTGTAAAGAGAAAAATGCAAAAAAAAAAAAAAAACTTAATTTTGGGCCAATATAATCACAAATATATATACTAACTATTAGACTTGTTGTGGGCACGGGAATCAACAAAATTGGTTGTTGAAATATTTTAGAATTAAATTTATTATTTACTTAGAATAATTAAATTAATTAGGATAACTAGTTAAGAATTATTGTAGATTTAGTTTGTTAGGCTTATTTTATTATTTATATTTATCTTAGTTTGTTAAGATTAATTTTGTATTTATGTATTTGTAGTTTGTTGGGATTATAGTCCTGCATTACTAAAACTCTACAACTATAAATAGGGAGACAAGTTATGAATAATATAGATTGAGATGAATTTTTGAATTAGAAAACTGAATGTTTTCTGGAACTCGGGAAGAATTCGGCTATGAGTTATTCATGGCAAACCTGACTTATCAAGGAAATTACCAGCCTTGTGGCGTCATCCCGGTTTTTATTGTTCTACAACCGAACGTGGCAAACCGCTATACATCAAAATCCAAAAACAACCTTTTACCCAACTAAATTAAACCTACAAATTGAACAGACCAAGCCAAATAAATCATTCTGAAAAATCCTATTTTGATAGAGTGTGACGAGAAGATCGGGTCAACGAGATTCGCATCAAGACTAGTGCTGGACTAGGGGCCCCCAAAATTTTGGGGCCCTGTGCAGTCGCACATCTTGCACGCCCTAAAATCCGGCCCTGCCTTCGAGTTCTGCCTTTAAGAGTTGTTAAGATATCTTTTCAACTTAATTAGAGTAATGCTCTGTGGATGAATCTCTGTAAACTCAACAACCACTCCATGTAGATGATCTCTGTATATATAGCTACCGGAGTCTCGATTCAGTTGCAATTGAATAACCGTTTCTGAACTAACTTGACTGTACTAGTGTAATTCCTAGTTCAGAGTAAAGTCTTCATATCTTCAAGTCTTCAGGCTTTTGAGTCGTTTGAACTATATGTTGCACTAGTACAAAATCTATTTATGCTAAGTACAATCAGGACTTGAACTATTTAAGTTGAACTATCTTTTGATCTATAAGTAGAATATTTGATTGTCACGAAACTTATAACAACCAGGGAGTTCTTTCCAAGAATACTTCTTTAAGATAAAAGGCTTTTTATTAGCAATCTCCATCTTTGTGTAAGTTTCTTGGTAATACAGTAGTCTACTTAGAACAATAATTTCTATCACAAAGAAGATAGTTCAGGAACTAAAGACTTTGAATTTTAACCATAACAAAGCGTTCATTTCAGTAAATCGACTAGACCCTATTACAAAAACAAAGTACCAAGTACCACAAACTTATTACAACTACCTATTACAAAAGATAATATCTTCAAACAGCAGCTAGGGTCTTCAAGTCCAAAACAGTAATATCATCACAAATAGTAACCAATATAGTGACCAAGTAGAATAACCAGTGACGATGATTAGAACACCAGTGACCAAGATTAGAAGTTTGTTCCTACTCCCCCTATTGCCTGAAACTTGTGAATCTGTAGCCACAAGACTTCATAGCAGGACCAAGTAGGAAAGCAAATCAAGTTTTAAAAATAGAATCATTCCGATTATGAAGACACAGCCTCTTGGCTTGTCCCAACATTCTCAGCAGCAGTAGATGTGGCTCCTTCAACAGTTGCAGTCTGAGCAACAACTAACTCTTCTTGTTCTCGCAGTCTGAATTGTTCAAGCAGTTGCATTTCTACATTCCTTTTCTCGACAAGGACCTAGATAACCATGTTCAAATCTCAGATATTCTTTTCCAGGAGCTAAGAAGTTAAGTGGCTTGTGGTAGAACCTTCAATAGCTAGGGGCTGTGCTGAACTTCCTCCATGTTCAGGATAGATGTCTATTACATGTGGACTCTGTTTAAGTCTGGCATCTATCATCCTTACTGTAGGCTTCTCCAAGGTTTCACCAGTATTAGGCCTGAAGTTTGAGCATGTAATACTCCATAGATGGTACAGGGGAATGAAAGCTTAACTTTGCTCTCTTTGGCAGCATGATCCATAAATTCAATGATTTGCTTGAAAATGATGTGCCCCAAGTCAACCGGAATATCTTTACCTATCTTGTAAATTAGGCTGCCATTTGTAAGTTTAGTGCACCCCTATGCTCACTTGGCGTCCAGTTGGTTATGGCAATCTTGTGGAGAATGGTGTGCTTGGTTGTAAGATATTTAGCAACCAGCATATTGGTCTCAGTTGGCCAGTAGCTCACTGTGCCACCAGTGATAGCCTTTGTCAGCACATTCACACCGATATCTGGATCTTTAAGTTCATCTGCATCTATGCCAAAATATGCATTAATTGTGTTAGGTGAGAAATTGTAGTACTTATTTCGCAGCCATACACGATCGCAGAGAGGTGAGGATTGATCTTTGGTTTTAGGCATGAGATTTGCTAGAATTCCTTGATGGCCATAGGGGAGTAGTCCTTCAGTTTGCTTATTGTCCTTTTCAGTTTGTTCTTCTAAAAAATGGGCAAAAGTTACATTGTGCTTTGAATCTTTCAATGTCCAGGAATCTTTCACTCAGAATTTTCATTTTGTTTATGGAGTCCCATCGTTCAACATATTCATCAGTAAGGAATTGGGGCTTAGTGATCTCTAGTTGAGAAGCTACAGATAAATCCATTTGGGTTGATTACTCATTGTAGATCTATACTAAAAAAAAAAAAAAAGCTTGTCAATTCGAGTTTCACGTGGTTGGTTTTATGGCATGGTAATGACAACATGATTTTCGGGAAACTAGCGAGTTTTTAGCTGGGGAACACATATGGTTACGCAGAAGGAGAAGGGCAACAAACTAGCCTGGCAAAAAGTTGTCATGGGGAGGTTAGTTTAAGTGCAAAGAGCTCGAAGCGGTGACTAAATAAAAGGGAGAAAAGTAAGGGATGTGGGTGTACCTAGCAAGATAAGGCAGTCAGACATTTTCACATCTTCGCCCATAAGAGTTTGGGAAGTGGTCAGACTGTCTTCTTACTACTTTCTTGCATCGTCGACTTCACGAGGGCTTGGGCGGTCAACTATAGAGTCAATAAACCTCGAATAGAGTGTTCGCACCATACCATCGGGCAAGGCGATGAAGTGGGCTACTTGGTGGGGCTTGAGCGCGCCTTTAAGGGAAGCAATTGAGTGGATTTTACAGCATTAATGACCGAGATTCGTGGAGACTTCTTTCCTTAACGGAACACTTTTCGTTTTATTATTATTATTATTATTATTATTATTATTATTATTATTATTATTATTATTATTATTTTTGGAAGTTTGTTAGCACATTGATATACTTTGAAATACTTATTTAAAAATAAACATTGACATTATCTCATTCGCGCAATGCACGTCAAAAATTAGTGTATTATATACACACGCATATGATTTACCATTCATAGAAATTTAATTAAAATATAATCAACAATTAAATTAATTATATAATAATTTTATTTAAATGATAACTAAATAATAGGAAAATGATATGATAGTGATGGTTTTATTGGGACCGGGTCTACCATAACCGGGTATAGGGTACAGAATGGGTAGGAAGAAAGCAACTTTATTACGGGGGGCTAGACTCAAAAAAATAGTATGTACAAAGTCCGAGATATTAGCCCAAAATGGAGGCACAAATAATAAATAAACTAGCAAGGGAACTAATAAATAAAATAGAACTAAATATGTTACCAACATAACTCGAACCCTGGCACCCCACAAGATATTGGCCCAAATAATAAAAAAAACAAGTTTTTTTTGGAGTACTATTGACTATGTTACAATCTGTTCATATTTACTTTATCAACCAAACGAAACACAAAGAGCCAATATCGTCTCCACTAAGGCTCAAACTTTCTCAACCAAATAAAACACAAAGAGCAATATCGCCTCCACTGAGGCTCGAACCCACCCCCTTCCATGTGGGGTGCATCAGGTGCAAGTAGACCACAAGATCTTTGGCAATAAATAAACAAGTTAGGGAACTAATAAATAAAATAGAACTAAATATCTTACCAACAGAACTCGAACCCTAGCACTCCCACTAGCACCCCCGCTCGTCTGCACACACCCCTGTGGGACACCCTGTGCACGCCATGCACACCCGGCTACCACACCTTGTGCCACCACATACACCACCACGTACCAGCAATCGCCATGCAGCCTTACTGACCCCATACGGCTTCGTCGTCCTCGGCGATGAGCCCACCGCCGTCGTGCGCACCCCGGGCCGACGTAATTCCTTGGACCCCCTCCTAGGGCTTACCCCATGCATTAAGGCTTGGCCTAATCCAATATCCCCTGCCTGCTTGCTTCCATGCCTGCTGCCCACGTCACATGCCTTCCTAGCCCAACAAGATTTGGGCCCAACCCCTTTCCTTCACCACTTCCACTTAGGCCAAGGCTTATTCAATAAAACGTGCCCTGGGTCCCATGACCCCATCAGATAAATATAAGTGTATGATAATAATTATGGAGTAATCAATATTAGAATTAAATAGTAACTGAATTATAACAGCGTAAAAGTAGTTTTGTCTAACAAGAATGTAGTAGGACAATTTTGTCCAATAAAATTGAAATGTACAACATTTAAAGTAAAATGTATACATTTATTAGAATACAAAAGATAGACATAAATCAATGATATAACTTGAATTGAGATTTATTCTATTTTTAGATTAGATTTAGATATATATATATAACTTGAGAAAATGATAGATGTACTTCTTTGAAGAATAACTTCCGTAATGTGTACAAATTTTATTGGATAAAGAAAAATGAAAGAATAAAAACGTTGACTCACTATATTTTTAAATTAATCAGAACATTACACATAACTTGTTAGAGCATCTCCATCTGTGGAGATTGTGGAGTTCATGTCAGAGAATGATCCTTAGCTTGCTTCAATGGACTGATGTGAAGGTTAAAATGGAGAAGTTAATTCTCCTGCAAATGGTGGTATCATGTCAGAAAAAAAAAAAAAAAAAAAAGAAGGAAAGTCGCCGAATTGCGCGTTAGGCGCAACATTGCGCCCAGCGGCGCTGTTTGTCACGCGCCGCTGGGGCGCGTCAGAGTGGCCGCCAGCTGGCGGCCACTCTGACTTTGACCTTACTTTTGTTTTTTTTTTTTAAATTTTCAGAATTCTTTTGTTTTCTCTTTTCTTTTTCTTCTTTTTCCCTTTACTTCCCACTTTCTCTTTTCCTAATCACACTTACAAAAACTCCTCAATTACCGTGAAATATCCCAACTGATAATGTTGCTCTACAACGCTGTCGTAACATGTTACACAAGATTTTTACCCATAATAGTAGTAAGTACTAGAACTTTTATTCGTCATTGACTAATGATGGCAATTGCATGGAAAGAGGTAGTCCACGGAGTATACTCAAGTCCACTCATTCTAAGTCTCCGATACAAACGTTTTTGGTTTGCTAAATCGGGCGATCAAATTCCACGTTACCCGAAAAGACCCGAATAATTAGGCGGACCCATACCTGCACCAGTACACCCTCACAGACCAATTACCGCCATCCAACGCCTCTCCGGTGACATAGTGAACCAGTAATTAAACGCCACGTATGAAATTGTCGTCACCCTCGGTAACGAGAAACCGCGGGGTTGGATCTACGAATACGATAAAATAGAGGGCGAAGCGAAGAGATCCGTGGGGTTTTTTTGAATCACACTTTTAAAAGAATCAAAACCCTTCCCCCAATTTCTCTCTCTCTTTTTTCTCTCCCCTTCTAAAAACCCAAACCCTCGCTTGTGGCGGCTGACACACCAACCAGTTCTCGCTTTCTCTCTCTAGGGTTTTCGCGGGTGATCTATCTATCTGTCCGGTTATGGCTTCCGTTACTGCTCCCGCTGATCGTATCCTACAGTCTTGCCGTTCAGTTTTTGGTTCTGTGTTTCTTATTCAGTTTCATTTGTTTCTATCTACTTGTGGTGTGTTTATATTCTTTTGTGTGTACCAAGCTATGCTTGTTTGGATTGGTTAGGGTTTTATGTTGGGATCTTTTTGATCTGGGTATGTTAAATCTGTTTTTATTCACTTTGATTTTCCCGTGTGTTTTTTATGTGCTTTTTTTGTTTTCAAATAGTAGAGTATGGCTAGAGATACTGTAAAGTTTCTGTTTTTACTCAATAGTTTTTTTTGTTTTGTTTTTCCTTCGGCGGGAAGGGATTGGTGTTTCGAGGTGACACGGTGTGCTTTTGTTGATTTTTTTTTTCCGGAGAATTCGGGCATTAAGAGGACCTAAAACCTTGCTGAATGACTAGATTATGGCTTGATGCATATATTCCCTATTATTGTGTTCAATTAGCATTTACAAAATTAGTGAAATTGTTTAAAGTGTTTGGGGCTGTGGATTTTTGATATTATGAGGACTATCTGTTGTGAAGCTATATGGATTCCTTTACATTTTTTCACTATAGAAGCTGCAGATTTGCTCCAGAAGTTGTCACTGGAATCAAAGCCAATACTTTGGAAATCCCTGAACCAACAAGAAGGTAACTTTCTGTATTATTGATATTGTTTTTTTTTTGGGGGGTGAATCTTTTAGTTACTGAAATTGAGTCTGAGTTTAAATTTGTCTGTAGGCCTCTGTTGACTCCACTGATGTGACAAATGGTCAGACCCAGTCTGGTGACAGGTCTTTGACACCTTTGTTACCAGATTTTATTGATCCAGCGGTGTGCTATGTTCCTAATGGCTATCCTTACACATCTTCATCCTTCGAGCAGGGCCGGTTTTTTGATTTGCGTGGCCCTGTGCTAGTAACTAAGTGAGACCCTATCAAAGTATAAATAAACTGCGAATTGAAGAAAAATTGTAAAGAGAAAAATGCAAAAAAAAAAAACTTAATTTTGGGCCAATATAATCACAAATATATATACTAACTATTAGACTTGTTGTGGGCACGGGAATCAACAAAATTGGTTGTTGAAATATTTTAGAATTAAATTTATTATTTACTTAGAATAATTAAATTAATTAGGATAACTAGTTAAGAATTATTGTAGATTTAGTTTGTTAGGCTTATTTTATTATTTATATTTATCTTAGTTTGTTAAGATTAATTTTGTATTTATGTATTTGTAGTTTGTTGGGATTATAGTCCTGCATTACTAAAACTCTACAACTATAAATAGGGAGACAAGTTATGAATAATATAGATTGAGATGAATTTTTGAATTAGAAAACTGAATGTTTTCTGGAACTCGGGAAGAATTCGGCTATGAGTTATTCATGGCAAACCTGACTTATCAAGGAAATTACCAGCCTTGTGGCGTCATCCCCGGTTTTTATTGTTCTACAACCGAACGTGGCAAACCGCTATACATCAAAATCCAAAAACAACCTTTTACCCAACCTAAATTAAACCTACAAATTGAACAGACCAAGCCAAATAAATCATTCTGAAAAATCCTATTTTGATAGAGTGTGACGAGAAGATCGGGTCAACGAGATTCGCATCAAGACTAGTGCTGGACTAGGGGCCCCCAAAATTTTGGGGCCCTGTGCAGTCGCACATCTTGCACGCCCTAAAATCCGGCCCTGCCTTCGAGTTCTGCCTTTAAGAGTTGTTAAGATATCTTTTCAACTTAATTAGAGTAATGCTCTGTGGATGAATCTCTGTAAACTCAACAACCACTCCATGTAGATGATCTCTGTATATATAGCTACCGGAGTCTCGATTCAGTTGCAATTGAATAACCGTTTCTGAACTAACTTGACTGTACTAGTGTAATTCCTAGTTCAGAGTAAAGTCTTCATATCTTCAAGTCTTCAGGCTTTGAGTCGTTTGAACTATATGTTGCACTAGTACAAAATCTATTTATGCTAAGTACAATCAGGACTTGAACTATTTAAGTTGAACTATCTTTTGATCTATAAGTAGAATATTTGATTGTCACGAAACTTATAACAACCAGGGAGTTCTTTCCAAGAATACTTCTTTAAGATAAAAGGCTTTTTATTAGCAATCTCCATCTTTGTGTAAGTTTCTTGGTAATACAGTAGTCTACTTAGAACAATAATTTCTATCACAAAGAAGATAGTTCAGGAACTAAAGACTTTGAATTTTAACCATAACAAAGCGTTCATTTCAGTAAATCGACTAGACCCTATTACAAAAACAAAGTACCAAGTACCACAAACTTATTACAACTACCTATTACAAAAGATAATATCTTCAAAACAGCAGCTAGGGTCTTCAAGTCCAAAACAGTAATATCATCACAAATAGTAACCAATATAGTGACCAAGTAGAATAACCAGTGACGATGATTAGAACACCAGTGACCAAGATTAGAAGTTTGTTCCTACTCCCCCTATTGCCTGAAACTTGTGAATCTGTAGCCACAAGACTTCATAGCAGGACCAAGTAGGAAAGCAAATCAAGTTTTAAAAATAGAATCATTCCGATTATGAAGACACAGCCTCTTGGCTTGTCCCAACATTCTCAGCAGCAGTAGATGTGGCTCCTTCAACAGTTGCAGTCTGAGCAACAACTAACTCTTCTTGTTCTCGCAGTCTGAATTGTTCAAGCAGTTGCATTTCTACATTCCTTTTCTCGACAAGGACCTAGATAACCATGTTCAAATCTCAGATATTCTTTTCCAGGAGCTAAGAAGTTAAGTGGCTTGTGGTAGAACCTTCAATAGCTAGGGGCTGTGCTGAACTTCCTCCATGTTCAGGATAGATGTCTATTACATGTGGACTCTGTTTAAGTCTGGCATCTATCATCCTTACTGTAGGCTTCTCCAAGGTTTCACCAGTATTAGGCCTGAAGGTTTGAGCATGTAATACTCCATAGATGGTACAGGGGAATGAAAGCTTAACTTTGCTCTCTTTGGCAGCATGATCCATAAATTCAATGATTTGCTTGAAAATGATGTGCCCCAAGTCAACCGGAATATCTTTACCTATCTTGTAAATTAGGCTTGCCATTTGTAAGTTTAGTGCACCCCTATGCTCACTTGGCGTCCAGTTGGTTATGGCAATCTTGTGGAGAATGGTGTGCTTGGTTGTAAGATATTTAGCAACCAGCATATTGGTCTCAGTTGGCCAGTAGCTCACTGTGCCACCAGTGATAGCCTTTGTCAGCACATTCACACCGATATCTGGATCTTTAAGTTCATCTGCATCTATGCCAAAATATGCATTAATTGTGTTAGGTGAGAAATTGTAGTACTTATTTCGCAGCCATACACGATCGCAGAGAGGTGAGGATTGATCTTTGGTTTTAGGCATGAGATTTGCTTAGAATTCCTTGATGGCCATAGGGGAGTAGTCCTTCAGTTTGCTTATTGTCCTTTTCAGTTTGTTCTTCTAAAAAATGGGCAAAAGTTACATTGTGCTTTGAATCTTTCAATGTCCAGGAATCTTTCACTCAGAATTTTCATTTTGTTTATGGAGTCCCATCGTTCAACATATTCATCAGTAAGGAATTGGGGCTTAGTGATCTCTAGTTGAGAAGCTACAGATAAATCCATTTGGGTTGATTACTCATTGTAGATCTATACTAAAAAAAAAAAAAAAGCTTGTCAATTCGAGTTTCACGTGGTTGGGTTTTATGGCATGGTAATGACAACATGATTTTCGGGAAACTAGCGAGTTTTTAGCTGGGGAACACATATGGTTACGCAGAAGGAGAAGGGCAACAAACTAGCCTGGCAAAAAGTTGTCATGGGGAGGTTAGTTTAAGTGCAAAGAGCTCGAAGCGGTGACTAAATAAAAGGGAGAAAAGTAAGGGATGTGGGTGTACCTAGCAAGATAAGGCAGTCAGACATTTTCACATCTTCGCCCATAAGAGTTTGGGAAGTGGTCAGACTGTCTTCTTACTACTTTCTTGCATCGTCGACTTCACGAGGGCTTGGGCGGTCAACTATAGAGTCAATAAACCTCGAATAGAGTGTTCGGCACCATACCATCGGGCAAGGCGATGAAGTGGGCTACTTGGTGGGGCTTGAGCGCGCCTTTAAGGGAAGCAATTGAGTGGATTTTACAGCATTAATGACCGAGATTCGTGGAGACTTCTTTCCTTAACGGAACACTTTTCGTTTTTTATTATTATTATTATTATTATTATTATTATTATTATTATTATTATTATTATTATTATTATTATTATTATTATTTTTGGAAGTTTGTTAGCACATTGATATACTTTGAAATACTTATTTAAAAATAAACATTGACATTATCTCATTCGCGCAATGCACGTCAAAAATTAGTGTATTATATACACACGCATATGATTTACCATTCATAGAAATTTAATTAAAATATAATCAACAATTAAATTAATTATATAATAATTTTATTTAAATGATAACTAAATAATAGGAAAATGATATGATAGTGATGGTTTTATTGGGACCGGGTCTACCATAACCGGGTATAGGGGTACAGAATGGGGTAGGAAGAAAGCAACTTTATTACACGGGGGGCTAGACTCAAAAAAATAGTATGTACAAAGTCCGAGATATTAGCCCAAAATGGAGGCACAAATAATAAATAAACTAGCAAGGGAACTAATAAATAAAATAGAACTAAATATGTTACCAACATAACTCGAACCCTGGCACGCCCACAAGATATTGGCCCAAATAATAAAAAAAACAAGTTTTTTTTGGAGTACTATTGACTATGTTACAATCTGTTCATATTTACTTTATCAACCAAACGAAACACAAAGAGCCAATATCGTCTCCACTAAGGCTCAAACTTTCTCAACCAAATAAAACACAAAGAGCCAATATCGCCTCCACTGAGGCTCGAACCCACCCCCTTCCATGTGGGGGTGCATCAGGTGCAAGTAGACCACAAGATCTTTGGCAATAAATAAACAAGTTAGGGAACTAATAAATAAAATAGAACTAAATATCTTACCAACAGAACTCGAACCCTAGCACTCCCACTAGCACCCCCGCTCGTCTTGCACACACCCCTGTGGGACACCCTGTGCACGCCATGCACACCCGGCTACCACACCTTGTGCCACCACATACACCACCACGTACCAGCAATCGCCATGCAGCCTTACTGACCCCCATACGGCTTCGTCGTCCTCGGCGATGAGCCCACCGCCGTCGTGCGCACCCCGGGCCGACGTAATTCCTTGGACCCCCTCCTAGGGCTTACCCCATGCATTAAGGCTTGGCCTAATCCAATATCCCCTGCCTGCTTGCTTCCATGCCTGCTGCCCACGTCACATGCCTTCCTAGCCCAACAAGATTTGGGCCCAACCCCTTTCCTTCACCACTTCCACTTAGGCCAAGGCTTATTCAATAAAACGTGCCCTGGGTCCCATGACCCCATCAGATAAATATAAGTGTATGATAATAATTATGGAGTAATCAATATTAGAATTAAATAGTAACTGAATTATAACAGCGTAAAAGTAGTTTTGTCTAACAAGAATGTAGTAGGGACAATTTTGTCCAATAAAATTGAAATGTACAACATTTAAAGTAAAATGTATACATTTATTAGAATACAAAAGATAGACATAAATCAATGATATAACTTGAATTGAGATTTATTCTATTTTTAGATTAGATTTAGATATATATATAACTTGAGAAAATGATAGATGTACTTCTTTGAAGAATAACTTCCGTAATGTGTACAAATTTTATTGGATAAAGAAAAATGAAAGAATAAAAACGTTGACTCACTATATTTTTAAATTAATCAGAACATTACACATAACTTGTTAGAGCATCTCCATCTGTGGAGATTGTGGAGTTCATGTCAGAGAATGATCCTTAGCTTGCTTCAATGGACTGATGTGAAGGTTAAAATGGGAGAAGTTAATTCTCCTGCAAATGGTGGTATCATGTCAGAAAAAAAAAAAAAAAAAAAAGAAGGAAAGTCGCCGAATTGCGCGTTAGGCGCAACATTGCGCCCCAGCGGGCGCGTGTTGTCCACGCGCCCGCTGGGGCGCGTCAGAGTGGCCGCCAGCTGGCGGCCACTCTGACTTTGACCTTACTTTTGTTTTTTTTTTTTTAAATTTTCAGAATTCTTTTTGTTTTCTCTTTTCTTTTTCTTCTTTTTCCCTTACTTCCCACTTTCTCTTTCCTAATCACACTTACAAAAACTCCTCAATTACCGTGAAATATCCCAACTGATAATGTTGCTCTTACAACGCTGTCGTAACATGTTACACAAGATTTTTACCCATAATAGTAGTAAGTACTAGAACTTTTATTCGTCATTGACTAATGATGGCAATTGCATGGAAAGAGGTAGTCCACGGAGTATACTCAAGTCCACTCATTCTAAGTCTCCGATACAAACGTTTTTGGTTTGCTAAATCGGGCGATCAAATTCCACGTTACCCGAAAAGACCCGAATAATTAGGCGGACCCATACCCTGCACCAGTACACCCTCACAGACCAATTACCGCCATCCAACGCCTCTCCGGTGACATAGTGAACCAGTAATTAAACGCCACGTATGAAATTGTCGTCACCCTCGGGTAACGAGAAACCGCGGGGGTTGGATCTACGAATACGATAAAATAGAGGGGCGAAAGCGAGAGATCCGTGGGGTTTTTTTTGAATCACACTTTTAAAAGAATCAAAACCCTTCCCCCAATTTCTCTCTCTCTTTTTTCTCTCCCCTTCTAAAAACCCAAACCCTCGCTTGTGGCGGCTGACACACCAACCAGTTCTCGCTTTCTCTCTCTAGGGTTTCGCGGGTGATCTATCTATCTGTCCGGTTATGGCTTCCGTTACTGCTCCCGCTGATCGTATCCTACAGTCTTGCCGTTCTTTAGTTTTCATGGTTCTGTGTTTCTTATTCAGTTTCATTTGTTTCTATCTACTTGTGGTGTGTTTATATTCTTTTGTGTGTACCAAGCTATGCTTGTTTGGATTGGGTAGGGTTTATGTTGGGATCTTTTTGATCTGGGTATGTTAAATCTGTTTTTATTCACTTTGATTTTCCCGTGTGTTTTTATGTGCTTTTTTTGTTTTCAAATAGTAGAGGTATGGCTAGAGATACTTGTAAAGTTTCTGTTTTTACTCAATAGTTTTTTTTGTTTTGTTTTTTCCTTCGGGCGGGAAGGGGATTGGTGTTTCGAGGTGACACGGTGTGCTTTTGTTGATTTTTTTTTTCCGGAGAATTCGGGCATTAAGAGGACCTAAAACCTTGCTGAATGACTAGATTATGGCTTGATGCATATATTCCCTATTATTGTGTTCAATTAGCAATACATAAATTAGTGAAATTGTTTAAAGCCGTGTTTGGGGCTGTGGATTTTTGATATTATGAGGACTATCTGTTGGGAAGCTATATGGATTCCTTTACATTTTTCACTATAGAAGCTGCAGATTTGCTCCAGAAGTTGTCACTGGAATCAAAGCCCAGTACTTTGGAAATCCCTGAACCAACCAAGAAGGTAACTTTCTGTATTACTTGATATGTATTGTTTTTTTTTTTGGTGGGGGTGAATCTTTTAGTTACTGAAAATTGAGTCTGAGTTTAAATTTGTCTGTAGGCCTCTGTTGACTCCACTGATGTGACAAATGGTCAGACCCAGTCTGGTGACAGGTCTTTGACACCTTTGTTACCAGATTTTATTGATCCAGCGGTGTGCTATGTTCCTAATGGCTATCCTTACACTGCCTATCACTATGGTGGTATGTTAATTTTTTTCCAAGTGTCCTACGCTTTAGGTTTCGATGTTTTATAATTCAGTTTTTGATTGCTTTTTCTGCTCTTTAGCATATGATGGGACAGGCAATGAGTGGGAGAACTATCCAAGATATCTTAATCAAGATGGAGTTGAGATGCCTGTAAGTTAAAATTTACTGTGTTTCTCTTTTTGAGTGGGAGAACTATCCATTTTTTGCTATGTTCCTATGTGTTTTAAGCTGAGATATTAAATACGGCATTGCTTATTACCCATGTCTTGCTTTTGTTATAAATAATGCAGGGAGTATATGGGGACAATGGATCTCTTTTGTATCACCATGGGTATGGTTATGCTCCGTATGCCCCTTACTCACCTGCTACTTCTCCTGTTCCAACTGTGGGACAAGATGGCCAGCTGTATGGGGCTCAACAGTACCAGTATCCAGCTCCATATTTCCAGCCCATGACTCCAACAAGTGGTGCTTACCCTACTCCAGCTGCCCCAGCGAAAGGTGAGATACAAACCTCTGCAGCTGTTGATGAAGCACCTTTGTCTGTGGATTCTGCTAAAGGAAATCCTAATGACATTGCAAATGGTGGTGCCGTAAAGGGAACAAATGGCTCAGCACCTGTGAGACCTTTTTACCAGAATTCGTCCTTCAATGCAAATGCAAATGGCTCATTTGGAAGAGGTACATTGCCTGGTGGGTTTGCTTCTGGATATCATGATCCAAGGTTTGCCTATGATGGATTGCGATCTCCCATCCCATGGTTAGATGTAACATCATTTTCAGATGGACAGCCTAGACCAGTATCCAGCGGTTCAATTACCTCCGCAAGCAACAACAATTCATCAAGGAACCCAAGCATTCGTCCTCATCTGATGGTATGACCTATGAATTTAGCTTAGGAATATTATATACATTTGACACTTATTTGTTTTTTGATGAATTAATATCATTGAAAGGTTTGCCAATATTTCTACAATTTGGTGTACTTATATCAAATTGTAAGAATTGTTTTTTGTATAGGATTCTAGGTAAAATTTATGAGTTTTTTCCATGACCCGACTGCTTATTTGTTTGTTTATAAACTACGCTTCTTACCTTGTCTTTCAGGGGTTGCATCATCCTAGGCCTATATCTGGAATGAATGCTACAAATGGATATGCCAATAGAATGTATCCAAACAAATTGTATGGTCAGTATGGAAACACATATAGATCTGGTGTAGGTTATGGTTCTAATGGTTATGATTCACGCACTGCCAGTCGTGGTTGGTTGTCTGTAGATAACAAGTTTAAGCCTAGGGGTGGTAGAGGAAGTAGTTACTATGGGTATGGGAATGAGAACATGGATGGTTTGAATGAGCTGAACAGGGGACCAAGAGGTAAAGGTTCCAAAACTCAAAAGGGTTTTACACCAGTTGCTCTGGCAGTTAAAGGGCAGAACATTCCATTGACCAAAACAAATGATGATGAGAATGAGAAAGAGAAATCAAGCCTGGTCCCTGACAGAGATCAATACAACTGCTCAGATTTTCCTGTGAGTTATGATGATGCCAAGTTTTTCATTATCAAGTCTTACAGTGAAGATGATGTCCACAAGTGTGTCAAATACAATGTGTGGGCTAGCACTCCTAATGGTAACAAGAAGCTCAATGAAGCATACCAGGAGGCTCAGCAGAAGTCTGGGGGCTGCCCTATTTTCCTCTTCTTTTCGGTGAGCATCTTTTGTCAAATTGTAGTGTACTCATGGTGTTCATTATAGAAATTAATTTATGATGGTTTAATATCTAGGTTAATACCAGTGGGCAATTTGTTGGTGTTGCTGAGATGATCGGTCCAGTTGATTTCAACAAGAAGGTAGAGTATTGGCAACAGGACAAATGGATTGGCTGTTTTCCTGTTAAGTGGCACATTGTGAAGGATGTCCCGAACAGCTTATTGAAGCACATAACCCTGGAAAACAATGAAAACAAACCAGTGACCAACAGCAGAGACACTCAAGAGGTAGGATTGACTTCTTAAATCATTGTTATTCAAAGATGTTTTGTTGAGTTGTGGTGAGAGTGCGAGAGGTCTCTTGTCAAGCAGTGTTATCCCATCATCCCATGTCTACAAATGTCTAATTTTATGTGTTTGTACAGGTTAAATTGGAGCAAGGCCTACAAGTCCTCAAGATATTCAAGGACCATGCTAGTAAACAATGTATACTAGATGATTTTGAATTCTACGAGGATCGTCAGAAGAGAATTCAAGAGAAAAAGGCTAAGCAACAGCTTTACCAGAAGCAGGTAGTGTAAATGCTATGATCCAAAACGGTGAATAATACTATAAGGGCTCGGGTTGTAACAGTTCGCTTATACATATACAGGTGTGGGAAGGGAAGACCACAGATGAGAAGAAGAAAGAAATTACTAATGGAGAACAAAAGCCTCAGACACCAACTGAAGTTGTATCTGAAGAGCTGAACAAGGAAGCAACCCCTGCTGAACAGGTAAATGGGGACGCCAAAGTTGTAGAGAATGGGTCAGTTGCAAAATCTGGAGATGTTATGAAGGGCGATAATCAGGTTGTGTCATCAGACGATAAGGCAATCATCGCAAATGGGGTTGTAAATGGCTGCTGCTAGCTCCAGCTTGTTCTCTAGGGCAGCCCAAGCATTTGATGTTTTTCAACGAGGAGCTTTTATCGAAAGGGATAAAAGAGCAAAATTTTAGTGGTTAGAATTGCTACACCTTGGGCTGCCCTATGTAAACTTGCAGTTACTGATGCTTAAAGAAATCTTTGACTGGGAACAATGGTAAAGCTATGCTGTGCTGATTTCATATACTCCGAGGACCAGAAGAGATATGAAACCCCATGTGCTTTTTTCCTCCCGATGGGTTAGTTTCTTTAGTGGCCTAGCTTCTAACATTTTCACCATCCATATGGTTATGGTTTACTTTTTTGTTTTATTTTGATTTTGTTGGGGAGAATGGAGAGATCTCATTTCTTTTCCTTTCGTTTTTGTTTTTATAGTTTGGTTTTTGACTTCTCTAAGGTTTGGCAACAATCCTGTCTTGTAATTCTAGATTCTAGATGGACTCTGTTGGGGGTGGGAGGGTGGTTACTTTTGTACTTGATGAAGGAGATATATACTTAAATTCAGTTAATTGAATTGCAATAGCTTTTCCGTATCGTTCACTTTGGCTTTCTTTGCCAATTCGCTGTTGAAGAATTGTGTTAGTAATTTTG